>JACXGM010040250.1:0-10350 GCA_016801145.1 Umbra pygmaea
AGAAAACACTAACCACTAGACCACCTTATAGGCACCAGTCAGATGCTCTAACCACTAGACCACCTTATAGACACCAGTCAGATGCTCTAACCAATAGACCACCTTATAGACACCAGTCAGATGCTCTAACCACTAGACCACCTTATAGACACCAGTCAGATGCTCTAACCACTAGACCACCTTATAGACACCAGTCAGACGCTCTAACCACTAGACCACCTTATAGACACCAGTCAGACGCTCTAACCACTAGACCACCTTATAGACACCAGTCAGACGCTCTAACCACTAGACCACCTTATAGGCACCAGTCAGATGCTCTAACCACTAGGACACCTTGCTTCCCTGGAGTATATTTAGGTTTTAGAATGTCTTCAGTAACCTCTTAGCTCTCACTGTTCCTGAGTGATTCCAAATCACTGAAATGTAAAATCTATACTGAATTACATTCTATGATTTTCCCTTTGAAGATGGACTGCAGCATTTGGAAGAGATCAGGCTTAACAGAAGTATGTATATTGAAGATGCCTGCTTAGAGAGAATAGGGTCCATAGAGTCCCTGCAGGCCAGTGTTCTGAAGATGGAGGTGGTTTCGTGTGGGAACGTTACGGATAAGGGCATCATCGCCCTTCATAAATTAAGGTAGGCTACTCTTGTGGATACTAGAGAGCCATATTTTGAGCAAATGCAAATGAAACCCTAAATGGAGAAACTGGTTAAACCAGGAAGGTGATAAATAAAACACCCAGTTTCAGGTAAACGCTGCCATAAAGAAATGGTACGGATTATAAAGGACATTACCTTCATTGGAATCTTCTCTAAAACCTAATAGGTGATTTTATAATTGTACATTCACACAGGCCTAGCATAAACCATGTATCAACCGTTTCAGGAATCATATCAAACCTTTATGAACCCTGTTTCAGGAGTCATATAAACCAAGTATGAATATAAACCATGCATGAACTCTTGTGTGTTCCAGGAGTCTGGAGCGCCTGTTCCTCAGTGATCTGCCAGGGGTTGTGGACAAGGAGAAGACGGTGGAGAGACTCCAGACAGCCCTGCCTGGGCTGGACATTGAGCTTGACCTGGTCTGACCAACTGAAGGACCAGAGCCGGTGTCAGAACCAAAGACCTAGTGATAATGTTCTAATGAGAGAACCTTTTTAGCAGCAGATGTGGTATATATCAAAGTTAATATTAGAAATGTTCAATTTATTCTGGTTGTGGTCAGGTGCTTCTTGAATCTGAGCCTGGTTATATAAATGATTGTGTTGTCTTGCCTTCTTAAATCTGAGCCTGGTTGTATAAATTGTGTAGTCTTACCAGCTCTAATTAGCTATGGTTGTTTATTTTGGCACCAGGTGGAGAACATGAGACTTCAGCATGTGTTAAAATGCACTTTATTTGTACTGACTCCAAAACAAAAGTTTGATCGAATTGTCAAACCTATCATTTAAATGAGAATACAAAGTACTGACAGGATGATATTACTGCTTAACAAGGCTTGGGGTTTATTTCAGTGATTCAGTCCTATGAAGTTGGCACTTCGTAACCAGAATAAGGTTGATGACTGAACCTGTTCTTAGCACCAGATGGTTGACCACAATAACTTTTGAAAAAAGTTGCAAAATTCATTTGTTTTTATATTTATTCCCAGGTTATCCAGGATACAGGTTCTTGTAATCTGAAAATCTTGAATTTCTGGAAACCTGGGAATTTGTTAAGTTTCTTCTTTTAAATATTGTTGTGTATTGGTTGAATTAAAATCTCTATGTATTAAATTTTGTAATTCTTTAATTGAAAAAAAAAAAGGTTTTCCTTCGACATTACTTGCTTACAAATATACACTTGTGTTCAAAATAATATCAGTGGGTGACAAAGTGAATAAAGCTCACAATCCTTCTAATAGCTTCTGTTTCTATTCACGCAAATGCATTGTGAACACTGCACAGTCTATTCTAAATCAAAACATCTATCAAACTAGTTATTTACTTTACAGAAAGTGGAAAAAAGTCATTTTCCAAAAAATAGCAGTGTCTGCATTTTTCGATACAAACTCAAAACATTTACTGTATACACTGAAAATTGCTTGGAAGGAATAGACGTCCTGTGAATCACTGAACTAATGTTTAGTTGTTTAACCACAGTTTCTGATCTTCACATCTGTGTTCCATGGAGTCGACCAACTTCTGGTATTCCAGCCCAGGACGATTGGACTACATTCCCCAGTTCCTCTGCATTCAGGGGTGTAGCACAAGATCCTGGGCCCTACGCATAGACAGGCCTGATGGGCTCATGTTATATATATATAAAATATATTCCAGATTTTTCAAGAGCCCCCTCAATCAGTATTGGTTTTACCACCAGTCTGACGCCCTTGACTGCATTTCTTGGTTTTGCCTCAAACAGCATTTTGTCACCCCACAAGTTTTCTATTGGATAAAGTTCCGGGGACTTTAAAATGTATCTTGTTGGTCTAGAACCAAGATGCTGCTCGCTTACTGGTGTGTTTGGGGTCGTTGTCTTATTAAAACACCCATTTCAAGGGTATTTTCTCTTCGGCATAAGGCAACATGACCTCTTGAACTATTTTGGTGTATTCAAACTGATCCATGATCCCTGGTATGCGATAAATAGGCCTTATAGTATGAGAAACATCCCCATGTCATGATGCTTGCGCCACTATGCTTCAGTCTTCTCAGTGTGCTATGGCTTGAATTCAGTGTTTGGGGATCATCTGACAAACTGTCTGTGGACCCAATGAGAACAATCTTGCTTTCATCAGTCCACAAAACATTGCGCCATTTCTCTTTAGGCCAGTCAATATGTTCTTTGGCAAATTGTAACCTCTTCAGCACATTTGTTTTTCAACAATGGGACTTTGCAGGTGCTTCTTGCTGATAACTTGGCTTCACATATGTCTTCTAATTGTTACAGTACTCACAGGTAAATTTAGATCTTTCATCACCCTGGAGCTGATCTTTGGCTGAGTCTTTGCCATTTTGACTATTTTTCAATCCATTCAAATGGTGGTTCTGTTTTCTTCCACGTCTTTCTGGCATTTCAGATCATTTTAGCTGAGCAGCCTATCATTT
Source organism: Umbra pygmaea (assembly GCA_016801145.1). Classification (NCBI taxonomy): domain Eukaryota; kingdom Metazoa; phylum Chordata; class Actinopteri; order Esociformes; family Umbridae; genus Umbra; species Umbra pygmaea. The sequence continues at coordinate 3,099 of JACXGM010040250.1, forward strand.
TCTGCACTTCTTTGTATGTTTTCCCTTCTCCAATCAACCTTTTAATCAGCGTACGCTGTTCTTCCGAACAATCTTTGGAACGACCCATTTTAATCCGATTTCCAGAGAGAAATGCACTATAACCAGCATGTACAACAATTGCTGCCTTCATCCTTGAATAAGGGCCACCTGTTTGACACCTGTTTTGTCACAGAATAAATGACCTCACCTCTTGAACTCCACACTGCTATTATTTTGAACACGCCCCTTTCAATTTATGATTCAATTACACAACATGACTGTTGGGTCTGTTGGTTTTCTATTACTCTACTGCACCTACTAGTAAATTATTTGCCATGTCGAAACATGATTTCTACCAAAAACATTAGCTATTATTTTGAACACAACGGCACAATTTTAAAAAAAAGTAAGCAAATTTTTGCCTGTAATGGTTAACAGACCAGTTGAAGTTGCTACATGGTATTCTCTACTGTCTACTCATACTAATTGATAAGCCAAGCTTTCAATATTTATCAAAAGGCTAATCAATTCACTTCCAAACGTATATTAAAAAACATTTGGCAAACCATTTAAGGCAGTATGGTTTTATGCCCCACCTATCTGACTGTTGCACGGCACACGTCTACTGTACCTGTGCAGGTAACATTAGTTAACATACAGCATCCGGTTACCTGACTGCACAGTCATGGATCGACCAGGCAACAATTGGTTGATGCAGCCAATGGCTTTGTTTTGAAACCGTGATGTATCATGGGTAATCTGTGACTGACTGCTGTTGTTATAATGAATGGTGATTTGTAGACCAGTCAGACATGGCTCACATTTAAAGTTATATTGACCATGCACAATGCCTGGATAATTGTTCAACAAATCGGTTAACAAATTCATCAAATCATAATAACAATCCGGTGCCCGACTGCATTACACATCATTGTGATATGCAACCACTGGTCCAATCTAATGCAACAACATCTGCTTGAAAAGTAACAAATCTACCAGCTGAACACGTGTGCTCCTTGTCATATTTATACAAACAAAATACATCTTCAGTGGAGGCTTCACCACATCATTATAATGTCCCCCAACAGTGCATGGAATGAATCCACAGAGATCTTCCATCCAATCAAAACCTCGGTTTAAGTTCCAAACAGCCGTCTGTCTTTAATGCTACAATCCATTTCCTGTGTCTGGTTCCTGAGCTGTTCTCATCCACAATGGTGGATTTAGATGTTCGGGAAATGGTAGTTGAATTTCCTCAGGTTTTTGTAGTACTTTAGATGTTCGGGAAATGGTAGTTGAATTTCCTCAGGTTTGTGTAGTACTTTAGATGTTCGGGAAATGGTAGTTGAATTTCCTCAGGTTTGTGTAGTACTTCTTGTTGTCCAGAGCTGGAAAGATACTGCTTCCGGTGAGTTGAGGCAAATACTGCGGGAGAACAGAACTCCATTAAAACCGTTTCAGTTTCAGAAGCAGCAATGACATTACATCCTGGCTAGTACAAGACTTACATTTTCCATTTCAGACCTAGTCATAGAAATAATTTAGAGATGCTAAGGAATGTCTTTGACGTAGATATACAGTTGGGTTAAATTAGGACAGTTAATTAAAGGAGAATTCCGGGCGATTTCAACACGTAGCTGTCAGTATCGAGACAAACTCAAACAATCTATGTTTCCTACACCGTGTTATCCTCCTGCTCCAGTTTACACCCGTTACACTGAAACAAGTTTTAAAACGTGCTTTTAGCCTCTTAACATGTGTCATTACAAGTGCATAGCCATGTGCAGTGATTCTTTCAGAGTGAACACAGCAAATCTGACTGCAGTAGATATGAAAGAAATGCAAATAAGTTGTGATAAATCAGCCAGTGCCCATACCTTTGTTTTTTCTGGTGAAGTCCACACTAGTCGATCGTCAAACTCATTCAATCCAATATTCCAAAACGTATTCTTTCCTCAAAAAAGCAATTTGCTGTGGTTATGTCCATAGTTTGCAAGGGAGTTTGCACATCAAGCTGAAGTGCAACCAGCCACAACTGGCAAATCTCTCCTGATCTAACTACAAGCTCCGTCTGCACGCTATTCCAGGTCCTCTCTGCTTTCGCCATGAGTCTCCACTGTTGCTTAGTTACGTATGCGCCAACACTTTTGGACTCTTGAACTGTTGGAGCTGTAGTGGTGTCCGGTTACGGCCGATCAATGTTGCTACATACAGTAGTCTATGGACTACAGGAAATCATTCTTTTGTGGGAAAAATACGTTTTGGAATATTGGATTGTATGAGTTCGACAATCAACTAGTTTGGACTTTTATCAAAAAACAGAAATAAATAGAGGTATGTGCACTGGCTAATTTATCACAACTTATTTGCATTTCTTTCACATCTACTGTGGTCATATTTGCTGTGTTCTCTCTGAAGGAATCACTGCACATGGCTATGCACTTCTAATGACATTTCGAACATGTTAAGAGGCTAAAAGCACTTTTTAAATTTTGCACCGTTTCAGCGTAACAGGTGTGAACTGGAGCAGGAGGATAACACGGTGTAGGCAACACAGATTGAGTGTCTCGCTACTGACAGCACTCCAAATTTCCTAACAACACAGCTATGTATTGAAATCACCCAGAATTCTCCTTTAACATATGGAAAGTTGTTGGATATTTTGCTAATGTGTACCATTTTAGTCATGGAGGTAATAACATATGAATCTCCATATTCATCCATTTATGCCTACTGCCTTGTTTAATGCACGGCCAAATCTGAGCAAGGGAACAGTAGTGTAGACAGAAATTGATAATGGAACTGACCCCAGGTGGGAGGTGTTTTCATAATGGAACTGACCCCAGGTGGGAGGTGTTTTCATAATGGAACTGACCCCAGGTGGGAGGTGTTTTCATAATGGATCTGACCCCAGGTGGGAGGTGTTTTCAAAATGGAACTGACCCCAGGTGGGAGGTGTTTTCATAATGGAACTGACACCAGGTGGGAGGTGTTTTCATAATGGAACTGACACCACGTGGAAGGTGCTTTCATAATGGAACTGACCCCAGGTGGGAGGTGTTTTCGGGGCAGGAGGCGGGACCTCCTCTTGCTGGAGCGGTCATGTTCCCGCCCCCGGCTCTCGCTCTCCTCCCGCTGACTGTCAAAGTATGGGTGTTCTAGAAGCTGCTCACAGGTCAAGCGCTCTGTGGGGTCCATACACAGGCAGCCCTGGGTACAGAGGGCAAAGGTCAAACAGGCACAGATGGGTTGTAAATCAAAAATAACATCAAGGCTGCATCTCAATTCGCATACTATACACTACATACTACAAGTACTTACTGCGCTGGTGGTGGTAAAGTACGTATTATTAAGTATCTAATAAATGAGTATGCCAGCAATGGAACATACTAGCACATCATAATTTTGCATCTAAAAGTAGACCACTTCCACGTGCAATAAAGCCTGCAAAGTTTGAACATTAAACATTTTGCCAAGTTCACCAACGTTTTTATCTACTACTAACCTGAAATGTCTATCCTGGCGGTAAATCAACTTGCATGTTATTGGAGAGCTGTCAATCGCAGGTCCATAGTGAGAAGAGCTCTGCTGATGTTTTGTAATAATGAAGTAAATTAAAATGGGAAACCGCTCCTATTCTGTTGCGCAAAGGATTGTGGGCTATGTTAGCCAGAAAAGCATGCAGGGTTTCCATACTATATTTGCATACTATGGTTTGGGACATAATAATCGTAGTCTGGCATACTATATAGTATGCATAGTTCGCGAATTAAGACGCAGCCCAAGACTATTGTATTACAGATTAAGCATTGCTTATCGGAAACACAAAAAATAAATAATGTTGGTAATAATCTTATATTTAGTTCAGCGATTGCTGAGCTCACCTTCAATAGACTGAGCGCTTGATATGATAGGTTGGGGTATCGCTGCTGGAGAGTTTCCTGTGGAAATTCACAAAGAGAATATATTAAAACATTCACTCCCTACTGTATCACTCAGTAGACGTGACCGGTGATATACAATAGATGTGACTGATTTATACAGTAGATGTGACCGGTGAAATGTGGTAGATGTGACCGGTGGCGATTCCACATTAGTGTAAGATATTATTTTATCTAAATAAATCATATAAAATGCACTGATAACAATAAAAAATGCAGAATCTGTATATTTCAACCATTTTGGCTTAAAATCTTAATGTCTGTCAAGTATCTACATAAAACATCAAGCGTAGACGTGTGCGGGCCGGAGCACTTGCTAATGTTTTCTATGGTGAGAGGGACTAGCCCTATGCTGATGATTGGTGGCCATGTGTGTGAAAAAAGCCAGTGCAAAATAAATGTGAGACTGAGCTAGGAACAAGGTGTACCTCAGCTAGGAACTGGTTGTTACTCTAATGTTTCAGTGCTTGCCTCACTAGCGAGGCATAATGTGGTGTTGGTAATGCAATTGTGTGTAATTTCGTGGCAACACGCCTCTGGTTTGAAATAAGAAAAATTATATAACATATAAAATTGTTTACATGTTGCAACATTACATAGTAAAGTAAGTGGTTAAAAAATGTTCTGCTTTGTAGAGGATGTATTTTGTTAGATGTGCCCACCTAGAGTTTGAGGTAAAATCACCACTGATTTTACAGTAAATGTAACCGGTGATATAGTATGTGAAAAATGATATACATTAGATGTGTCTAGTGATATTCAGTAGATTATGTCCTCACCATCTCTTGAAGCTCTGGAATACAGACTCCACTGAAGAACTTGTTATTACTGAACACCTGCTGGTGACGAGGAATCAGGTCTCCTGCAGAAAGAAGAAACATCTCTCTCACACACGCAGTTATCAAGCCTGGTTCTCCCACAGGCTACTCTAACACTAAGAAAAAAGTGGATACAACAGGGCAACTTTCCTTACTTACAGGACATTAAAACTAACTAACTGAAATGTTAACACAGCAAGTAGTGTACTATAAATTAACAGTGAGCCAGAAATATTGCACTATGAAGGAAATAGAGTGCCATTTTGTCTACATGCTCAAGTCCTGGACCTACCAAGGGTCTTCCTGATGAGGTAAAGCTGGTCCATGTCTGACTTGCCGGGCCAGAGAGGCATTCCGGAGAGGAGCTCAGCAAACACGCACCCCACTGCCCAGACATCCACCGGGGATCCGTACTGGGTGTCCCCCACCAGGAGCTCCGGCGCCCGGTACCACCGCGTCGCCACGTAGTCAGTGTAGTAGTCACATGGTCCGGCTTTAGGGGAACACAATGATTAAAAGACCGTTACGGGGTCTGTATGGTGTAGCAGGCTAAGTCACAGCATTGCAGTCTACATCGAGATGATCAAGGGATTATTTCTGACCATGGGTTCTCTGACTTACCCTGGGCCTCCTGCATGAGGCAGCGCAAAATTGGCATAGCGCTGCCTGAGATTTGGGTTAGATAAATCAGATTATCTATCCTGCCACGTCGCTCTCCAGCGATTCCTTGTTTCCGATCGGGCCCCGGGAAATTAAATCACAGAAGTATAGTCGTGAACGTAATCATCCTGTGCATGATCAGACTAAAAACCTCAGTGTTGGGTGAACAGTGCGAAAAGAATCGGCGGCTTGGGCAACATGTGGTTGGATGAACCATGTGCGTGCCCCTCGTCTTCCCACAGATCTGTACAAGAAGTTGTGGAGCTGCCGACAAGCAGCAGTAGAGAGGGAATTGGGAAGGGAGGAAAATCTGGGAGATATTACAAAAAAATGATAAAAAACACCTTTACCAACTGTTCGCAGGCAAGCGAATCAATTAGTGGCAGAGGCCAACATTAGACATTTGTTTAGGAGAAATACGATAACTAACACTGGTAGACTGAGTAATTATGTGTGTTTCAGAAGATCTCAAGAACTGGCAAACTAATATTGGTAGTAAAAGAGAGGCCATGTAACACGTGCACACCAGGTGGCAGCAGATCTATAGTAACATCAACAATACTTTCATGCCCACAGAGAAAAATGTATAAAAAATAAATAAGAAAACTGGGAACCCCCCAAATAAAATAAATGACTGTATTACTGAACTTACTGAGTATCCTGGCAAACCCAAAGTCACAGAGCTTAACGACCTGCTGCTTCGTTATGAGGATGTTCTCTGGCTTTACGTCTCTGTGTATGCACTGATGTCAACATGTCAACAAACACAGAGTAAACATTACCGTTAGACAGAGTAAACATTACCGTTAGACAGAGCCAAGCAAACGACCACACAGCTGACTCACAAAATGAACCTACTGTAAGACTGTTCATTTAGGTTTGATCGGGGAGAAGGCAGTAGCCTGGTTCCTGATCTGTAAGTGCTATCTTGAAAAATTCTTTGTTATGTCACACATTTAGAGTGGCACAAACAGATTTGATGCCAGGCTAGAGATGTGGGAGGTGTATGAATAAATGTGTGAAAAAATGTTTTTTGCAGATCTACACAATGTACATGGATGACCAATTTTGAGGTACATTTTCAACACTGCTAATATCCCTGAAAGGTGACAAGTTTGAACCCCTGTATTGGGTTTCGGATAAAACCCTTCTGGGTTCAACGTAGATGTCTATTCTTCAGGTTTTTATGTAGAAGGATCTTGGTAAAGGGTTTGTCACGGAACTGAAAAGTTTCTACCTGAAACCCAACCCAAATAATGCTTCTTTCAAAGGTTCCCTCACAAGGACAGCTGAACAACAATTTTAGGTTGTAGTTTTAACTGAGATGACAGAATAGGGTAGAACTTACATTTTGCTTGTGACAGAAGTTGACAGCCTGGAGTGTCTGCCAGGTGATGCTCCTAACTAGCTGCTCTGGAACTCTGGAAATGAACAAGAGACATTACAGATCTTTTCCAGTTGTTTGATTGCAATTTTTACCCCACTTTGTTCCGACCCATTTTATCATGTCCACCACTGTAACGTAGCTGTCCTGCAAAGCAGTGACTTAACCAACTAACCACAGTGTCCCGTTATCAAGTAGAATTTGAGGGACGTTAACCGTCCACCTTCTTTTTCGTTTTAGATTTGAACTTATCAAGGTTTACTGTAGTCATGCCATACACTTCACTCCCACTTCATTTTTTGCTCGTCTTAACAACCAGTTTTGCTTATGGGGGTGTTGATGTTCAGATCCCTCACAGCCATATTGATGTTACCAGTGGTGTTGATGTTCAGCTCCCTCAAAGCCTGGTCGATGTTACCAGGGGTGTTGATGTTCAGATCCCTCACAGC
>JACXGM010040251.1:0-10369 GCA_016801145.1 Umbra pygmaea
AATCCCAGGACCGCCAAAATGTAGTAAAAGGAAATGAGGATAATTAAATGTTTATCATTTCCATTGCCTACTATAAGCCAATGAAGTAAATTTAAAAAATACATTGTTTTACTTTTTCAATCATCAAATAACAAAGTAAATTTAAAAAAGACTTCATTTTACTTTTCCATTTATCATTTAACAGTTGAATAGTTTATCTTTTTCCTATTTTACATTTCCCATTTTCCCATTTTCCCATTTAACAATTTTCCCATTTTACCATTTACCCATTTTACCAATTTCTCAATTTCCCGTTTTACTCGCCTCATATTGTAATTAGAAGGGAGTGTCTAAACTGCATGCGCAGTATCTGATACACCATTGGCTAATGATTGTGCGCAACAAGCACTTGATTACTACTGTCTGTTGGGTATGGTTGGGACTAATGCTACCGTAGTTAGCCACTAGATGTCAGTAAGATAATTATAGTCAAAATGGGGTCTTAACAGTGAAATTGCAACATCCATACGCGTTTTAGCAGAGGAAATATTTTTTTGCATGCTACCAATACCCCAAAGTGGCGTGTAATATGTACACCAACATCATATCTATGCGTTCACCTAAACTTTACCCTAACCTTAACCAAACTGGAGTGTTACCTAACCATAGCCATTATCTGTAAGGTTAAGCAACCTTAACTGTTCCCAGTAGAAACCTATGGCGCCTATACCATGCAAAATATTAATTTGGCGCATAAATAACACGAAAATGTAAAGTGTATTGTTGTTATTATTATGCAAAGTGGTGAGCGCGCTGAGCCCTAACCGCAACAACCCACCTCGCAAGATATAGACTTTTTTCGTTTCATAGTTATAATGAAATAACGGCCGTTACTATTCACGGCCCATTTAAGAAATTTCCCGACAGCCAGTCCGACGCTGATACACAGATAATGTTGTTAAAATGACACCTGTCAGTGGGTGGGATATATTAGACAGCAAGTGAACAATGTGTCCTCAAAGTTGATGTATTAAACTCGGGCAAGTGTACGGATTTGGGCGAATTTGGGCCAAATTGTGATGACTTGACAACTGGGTCAGAGCATCTAGCTACAAAAATGAAGCTTTTTGGGGTGTTCTTGGTTTGCGGTGGTCAGAAACCTATCAAAAGAATTTCGAAAATAACTGTAGTTTAATTCTGTGTAACTTTGAATAACTCTATACCAATAGCCTACATTGCAAAAAATAGAGCAAATTGCAGCATTTATTCCTGTAACATGAAGCACATTCTATACAGTACAGATGTGCCATTCTAGTTTCATGAAAATGTAGCGCCGGCAAAAAACATCCAAGGAGCCAAGAAGACTATGGTGTCACAGAAAATAATGTTAGAAAATGGCGAGCCCATAAAGACATTCTTATATTGCGAACAGTCAGATAAAAGCTTTCATGGTCCATACAGCGGCTGCATCCAAGACATAGACAGGAGAGTGTGTGAACATGTGACTGACAAACAGAATGATTGTATGCCTATTACCAGAGCGTCATTCATCTGAAGGCTTTGGAAATTTTCAAATTTCGCCACCGACTTTAAAGCCAGCCTCCATTGATAACTGACTTTAATTAGGCTACGCTTGGCATCAGTTTATTGTCATTATATATCAAAAATAAAAAAAAGAAATGTTATCGAAATGTGATAATTTTTTTTAAATATATTGATAACACGATTTCATTTAAAATCAGTATTACCATTATTTTCTAATAAAATAACTTTATAAAGATAAAATGTGGTGTTTAGGCCTTTAGTTTATTTTTTGAAAAAAATATACAATGTTGTTTTATATATGGACAATACAGGTACCTTACCTGGTCATTGGATGTAAGACAATCATTTGATTACGGATGTCAAGATGAACATAAAACAAACATTCACCAATAGGCTACCTTGTTTATTGAATAAAAACGAGATTGTGAATGACTGTACTAACCGTTTTCTTTACATAGGCTAATTTGCTTAAATCACTGTCCTTCAGCAGTAGGGCTTTATTTATTTATTTTAGGTTTATTTAACAGGGACAATGCACACTAACAATAAATATAAAAATGCAAAATGTGCCAGAATTAGACAAAAGGCTTTTTTTTACATCTGTTGTCCCTGGACAGGGATCGTGCAATTTCTCACATTCAATGTCACACATTGAATCTTTACTTGCTTTTCGGCAGATAGGGTGAATTGTTCTAAAGTGGGACACTGTCTAATGACAACTAAGGTCTAGTGCAAACAGGTATGGCTCTTTAAAGGGTAGACAATTATTGATAATAACATCAAAGCATGACTAGAAAATGTAAGTGTAAAATTATAAACTAAATATTCATAAATAAATTCAGATTTTGATGAATCCAAATTGTATTCAAACAAAATAATTTAAATGACTATGTTGAAAACGTATTGGCTGATGTCAGGGAAGCTGATCATGACGCGTTTACAGCTGATCGTGACTATTCAAAAACGATCATGGATTGTAGCTACTTTAAAAACACGTAGCTATTAACCAAAGCCATTAAATCAAACCAAAACGAAGATGTTCCTAAAACTTCCCAGAAACATTCACAATGTTGGAAGTGTTCGGTTGACCTGGAATAATTTATTTTTGCATAATAATTGCATATTTAATGTTGCAAAAAAGTATTTATCATGCTGGGAAGGGCTTCATCTATCCGAGCTCAAACTAAACAGTAATGCAGGTATAACTAAACATTATATTCAAGCGTTGCTTTGTGCAAAGAGATATAATTGCTCGTAGGTCTTTTAGTCAACTTTGTTTTTCTACAAAAAAAGAACATCTACATTTAAAATTTACTCCCTTAAAAGTTACATAGGAGTGTTGCCTCAATTTGTGGCATGCAGATGCAAAACCTGCCGGGGCTGTCCACCTGCCGAACTATACTAACTGACGGACCTGCCGAACCTGTCAAACCTGATGAAGATCAAATAGCCTACTATAGCTGCGGTAGCTGACAAAGGCTAGCCAAAGATCCCACTGTCTCTGGCTGTTTCTCAATTTCAAGGAAGGAGCCTCCGAAGCCAGAATTTCGAGGATGTTACTTCATCGAAGTCCGTCGAAGGACTGTTCCAATGTCAAGGATCCTCCGGATTTCAACCAAGGACTGAGTCCTATTGTCAGGAATGCCCCTGGGGTTCGCCCCGTACGGCGCTCCTCCTCCCCTGAGTACTAGGACTATGCCTGCATTAATAGACTGCTCAGTTATTTTCCCAGCAGTAGTTCAGCTGCGCTAGTAGCGCAAATATCCTGTTCATTATATTCTGGGGCCCGTTATGCACCGTTAGTTCTATGGCGGGGTTATTATAAGTTATAGTATACGGAAGCTATTATGCTTTATATGGGGGTGATCCGGCCTAGACTATGTAGTATCCCTGCTCTTAGTTCCTAATTACGCACACAGGTCTCTATCGTTGTGCTTGATCAGCCTCAGTATTTAAACCACCTGTATTTGTCCTTCAGTGTTGGTTATTGTTTCACTGTGACCTGTATTCTCGCTACGGCTTTTCTTGTTTTGACTTTTGTGCCCGTGAATACTCTGAGTTTCTATTCGAATAAACCTTCGGCTACTTGCACTTGTCTCCGATCTTCATACAAACGTCACATTCATTCTGATAATTTCCCATAGATGGTCAAGGATGCATATGTGTATCCTTCGCTCTCCCAAATTACCCACAATCCTATGCGCGCGTCTTTTTCCGCAAAAAAAATAATTTGCGGACGTTAGTGGAGACAGTCGGAGCGATTACGGGGCAATATGCTTTAAAATATGAGAATCTTTTGTGTTTAAGGTTAATGTACATTTGTTTAAACGGTAGTACATATAAGTAAAGTTTAACGTTTAAGTGTCAGTACAAATTGCTACTGTCTACTGTTGAATTGCAGCGCCAAAGGCTGACCTTTTCACTGATGTAATGTCGCAATAACGTGCACTTGCTAGCCTGTTCCTTTTACGTGTTCTACGATCAAAAACCACCAATCACCCGGCTGAGTTTATATCACGATTATTAGTTACAGAGAAGAGAATAAGAAAGTTAAACGAATTAATAAAAATGTTGAGAGAATTGAAGTTAACTGATTAGCCTGTATATATCTTGGCTCACCACCGCCACCTCCTGGAACATAGCCTAATATCACAAAATCAAGGACTTTTTTGATTGCTCTAGTCTGTTTCCAGAACTGTCGGTTATACAGCCAATCCATCCGATGCATGGTTTTAGACAATCCCTTCAAATTATAATATGAGGCGAGTAAAACGGGAAATTGGGAAATTGGTAAAATGGGTAAATGGTAAAATGGGAAAATTGTTAAATGGGAAAATGGGAAATGTAAAAAAGGAAAAAGATAAACTATTCAACTGTTAAATGATAAATGGAAAAGAAAATGAAGACTTTTTAAAATTTACTTTGTTATTTGATGATTGAAAAAGTAAAACAATGTATATTTTAAATTTACTTCATTGGCTTATAGTAGGCAATGGAAATGATAAACATTTAATTATCCTCATTTCCTTTTACTACATTTTGGCGGTCCTGGGATTCCATAGAAAGGTGTTTTGTATGGATAGTTGATATTTTCTGTTTATTAATTTAAACGAAATATTTGCATTAATTTACACGTGCATAACTTTTGTTATGTTCTGTTTGCGCTGAATTTGTTTCCCGCCAGATCATGCTTACCAAACATAGAGGTGAAATCAGTTTCACATTCGAGATTCAACAGACATTCACATTCGTACCTCCATTTAGGCTCCCTGCCATATTTAGGGACCGTGGTGAAAGAGTAAACACCTTATTTCAGAAAAAAAAAAATGTTATTTGTATGGTCACAGACACCTCAGTCTCGATGCATACCACTCAAGTACATGGTGGCTTTGTTCTTCAAGCTTTGGTTTGTGAAAAAAACAGTTATTGATTAATAGATCATCAATAAATCAATGAAAAGTGATTATTTTCACTATTTCTTCAATAACTTTGCCAAAAAATTGTCACAGACACATCATTCTTGATGCATACCACTCTACTACATGCTGGCCTTGTTGTTCAAGCTTTGGTTTGTGAAAAAAGTAGTTATTGATTAATAGATAATCAATAAATCAATGAAAAGTGAATATTTTGACTATTTCTTCAATAACTTTGCCAAAAATGGTCACAGACACATCATTCTTGTTGCATGCCACTCTACTACATGCTGGCCTTGTTGTTCAAGCTTTGGTTTGTGAAAAAAGCAGTTATTGATTAATAGATCATCAATAAATCAATGAAAAGTGATTATTTTCAGTATTTCTTTAATTACTTTGCAATAAATTGTCACAGACATATCATTCTTGATGCAAACCACTCTACTACATGCTGGCTTTGTTGTTCAAGCTTTGGTTTGTGAAAAAAGTAGTTATTGATTAATAGATCATCAATAAATCAATGAAAAGTGAATATTTTGACTATTTCTTCAATAACTTTGCCAAAAATGGTCACAGACACATCATTCTTGTTGCATGCCACTCTACTACATGCTGTCCTTGTTGTTCAAGCTTTGGTTTGTGAAAAAAGCAGTTATTGATAAATAGATAATCAATAGATCAATGAAAAGTGATTATTTTCACTATTTGTTCAATAACTTTGCCAAAAATGGTCACAGACACATCATTCTTGATGCAAATCATTCTACTACATGCTGGCCTTGCTGTTCAAGCTTTGGGTTTGTGAAAAAAGCATGTATTGATTAACGAATAATCAATAAATCTATAAAAACCCTTCCCAACGTGATCTCTCAGAAATTTGTGATACTACCACGGATATTTAACTTCAAACTCCGTGGCAGTTTTACAGAATCGCAGCATGACATAGCAGAGTGTAAATAGCGTAGATTTTGTAGGTTGGTAGGTTGGGGACAGTGCGCAGTGCGCCAATCGCAGACTTTTCTGTGAAACTGCCACAGATTTTGGCCCATGTTCATTTCCCAGAATTTTAATTAGCACTTACAACACTAAGCCACAGGCCTCCATGTTTTGCATCTACCTCTGCTATAACACTCTCAACTGAGTAATAATAGTCTAAACTGCTTTAAATTATTTTACAAAATGCTCATATAGAATTAGTCCCAACAATGCAATATCAGCTTTAAGTTAGTAATGCATTGAGATCACTAGACGCTGGGTATCTTCCCTGGTGATGCACTGCCAGGCCTGTATTGAATGAAGCCATCTTCAGTTCCTGGACTTCTTCATTCAGGGAATTTTTGCCTTCAGTGTCCTCTACAGCATGTGAAATGCATGTTCAGTTGGAATCAGATCTGGTAGTTTACTCGGCCATTCAAATGTTTTCCACTTTTTGGCCATCAAAATATCCTTAGATTCTCTCTAGCAATGCACCTTGTTCTGTTTACTCAGTCAATGGACTATAATGACCAACCATCTTTATTTTAGTTATAGGGGTGAGAAGCTCTTGAAAAGCACTATGTTTTATTAGTCAATTGACTATAACGACTATACTACTTCATTTTAGCTGCAGTACACTTTACCCTAACCTTAACTTCACTAACATAGAATGTTACTACATGAAATAAACATTCCTCAAGTACGTGAAATTGTAAATGATTGGTCTATTCTTGGAAATGTTTCAATATGTACAAAAACTCACATTTCCATGGGCTATATCGTAAGTGTGCAACAACATTTCCATTATTCACGGTTAACCCCAATATACTGTAAGTAAAACTGCATGACCCACCTTCTCTTTAGATTCAGTACATAAACATATGTCCTGATATTTTCTTTTAGAAATAGCTGGTATAAATAATACCAAATAAATATATATATATATATATATATATAAAATACAAATATAATTCAGAATACATTGTTCCATCAATGATGCTACATTGTTCTGTCCCAAATGCAACAAAACCCATCTCTTTGATTAAGAACACCAGACTCTAATTTCATATTCAAATGAATGATTATCCTAGGGGTTCACATACTTTTGCCAGTCAGAAATACAGTGCATATGGAAAGTATTCACAGCTCTTCAGTTGAAACCTTTACAAATTTATTAAAAATAAAAAATGAAAAAAGCACAGGTACATGAGAATTTACAGCCTTTACCATGACACAAAAATTTGAGCTCAGGCGCATTGTTTCCACTGATCATCCTTGAGATGTTACGACAACTTGATTGGAGTCCACCAGTGGGAAATTCAGTTGATTGGACATGATTCAGAAAGGCACACACCTGTCTATATAAGGTTATGTCAGAGCACAAACCAAGCCATTAAGTCCAAAGAATTGTCTGTAGACCTCCGAGACATGATAGTATTGAGGCACAGATCTGGAGAAGGGTACAGAAAAATATCTGCAGCATTAAGTGTCTCAATAAGCACAGTGGCGTCCAAAATCAATAAATGGAAGTTTGGAACCACCTGGACTCTTCCTAGAGCTTGCCGCACGACCAAACTGAGCAATCGGGGGAGAATAGCCTTAATCAAGGAGATGACCAAGACCCGATGATCACTCTGACAGAGCTCCAGTGTTTCTCTGTGGAGAGAGGACAACCTTCCAAAAAACAACCACCTCTGCAGCACTCCACCAATCAGGTCTGTATGGTAGAGCGGCTAGATGGAAGCCACTCCTCAGTTAAAGGCACATAAGAGCCCGCCTGGAGTTTGCCAAAGGCACCTGAATGACTCCCAGACCCTTAGAGAACCAACATTTTCTGTTCTGATGAAAAAAAGATTGAACTCTATGGCCTGAATGGCAAATGTCATGTCTGGAGGTAACCAGCCACCCAGTGCGTTGTCTTAGTCGCTGGCTTAGTATTATTACTCCTTGTAATATTCTCTCAAGCATACCCATGTTTTTTCCCTTGACCTGTGACTCATCGTGTTCTTTCTTTTTGCCACCAGTCTCACTACCTTGGTTCATCGGGATTCCGGAACTCATCTGCCTGCCATTAATCAATAACTGCTTTTTTCACAAACCAAAGCTTGAACAACAAGGCCAGCATGTAGTAGAGTGGTATGCATCAAGAATGATGTTTCTGTGGCCATTCTTTGCAAAGTTATTGAAGAAATAGTGAAAATAATCACTTTTCATTGATTTATTGATTATCTATTAATCAATAACTGTTTTTTTTTCAGAAATCAAAGCTTGAACAACAAGGACAGCATGTAGTAGAATGGTATGCATCAATAATGATGTGTCTGTGACAATTCTTGGCAAAGTTATTAAAGAAATTGTGAAAATAATCACTTCATTGATTTGTTGATGATCTATTAATCAATAACTACTTTTTTCACAAACCAAAGCTTGAACAACAAGGCCAGCATGTAGTAGAGTGGTATGCATCAAGAATGATATGTCTGTGACAATTTATTGGCAAAGTTATTGAAGAAATAGTGAAAATAATAACTTTTTATTGATTTATTGATGATCTATTAATCAATAACGTTTTTTTACAAACCAAAGCTTGAAGAACAAAGCCACCATGTACTTGAGTGGTATGCATGGAGACTGAGGTGTCTGTGACCATACAAATAACATTTTTTTATTTTCTGAAATAAGGTGTTTACTCTTTCACCCCGGTCCCTAAATATGGCAGGGAGCCTAAATGGAGGTACGAATGTGAATGTCTGTTGAATCTCGAATGTGAATCTGATTTCACCTTGGTTTACCAAACAATGATTTGTACAGCAACAGATGCTCCAGCGTATGTTTATTTGAATCGGTCAGCCTCTTTTTGTTGCAATTTATTTCAACACCCTGCTACAGTAAATAGAATAGCTTATTTTAGACTTATTATTTAATTTTTCCATTATCATTATATATTTGTTTTTATTTTCTCCCCTCCCATTTGCTAGCATTTTGTCTGGAAATTTTGACACAATGGTGGTGTGGGAAACTTAAGCTCACATGTTTGTTCTTCTCCCATTGCAGCTTTCAGTGAAGAACCACCGTGTATTTCAGGTAAGTGTTTCAAAGTTCTGTCTAGCTAAACCATAACCATGCAAATTGTAATAGCTGATGTAGTACATGTATTTCAGGGCCCGTATTTATCAAGCTTCTTAGAATTACTCTTAAGAACACTGCTAAGTCTTGACTTAAGAGCAAGAAAATTCTTTGCTCAAAGCTGCGCTTAAAAGTTATTATTTTTAATGTAGACATAATTAAAATTGCCTGAGAAGTGCAAACCTGAAGATTTCATCTTGACTCAAAGCATATTTTGTAGGTTACACCATATTTGTCGTGTTGACATTTCCCAGCATGCTTTTCTGCACATTTACTTTTAAAGAATCTTTGTTTTAATGTATGTTCTGCTTTATGCATTAATGTATCAATTACTTTGTTTGATTATTAAATTATAATATTAATCTTTACTTTTCAAACCTAATATAGTGGTGTAATTTATTTGCAAATGTTACTGAGAAGAGTGTTCCAGTCTATTTAGTTAAAAATTTCTTAATATTCCATCAATGTAGGACGTTCTATTAGTTTGATATTCTAATTTGTAAAATACAATTTTGTAACTGTCAGTGTGGTACAAAAGCCATATATCTGCCGCATTTCCATAGGAAACATTTCCTTAGAAGAGCATGCTGGGAGATTTGCAAATGTAACTAATTTGATAATTTACATTGTCTTAATTTACAGTAAATGTGACGATTGCCTGTGATGATCAACTTAAAATATACATGTTAAACCAAATGGAATTATATTTATTGGTACAACCTAAAAATCACGAGTTGAACAAATGACTGGGCAAAAGAACTTGGCAACAAGTCAAGATCAAATATAAAAACATTTTGCAGGCGGGTAAGTGTTACGTGTCCGGGAATAAGCAGAGATAAGCGCGAAGGTACAAAAATCCAATAGTGTTTATTAAACAAAAAACTTACTCAAAAGTAAAGACTGCCGCGTGGGGCAAAACAGATACAACCTATATATGGACGCGTAACAGGGAAACATTGACAAACAGGGGAATGACAGAAACACGAGGGCTAAATACTAAATCAAACGAGGCTAACACAACACCTGGGAACACTAATCAACAAGGAGGGATGAGCAGGGACACTAACCAACATTACTGGGAACCATGGTGACGACAATATACAAATGAAACCTGCATGACACAGAAGGGACACCAGGTGGAACCAAAACATAACAAAACACTTAGGGTAGAAATCTAAACAGGGAACACACATACAGGACAGAAATCAAAACACGCAGGGCAGTAACGAAACATAAACCAGTCCATGTACACCTCATCCAGGCTGTACGTTACAGAACCCCCCCCCTACGCCCACAACACAGGGGTGGGCAAGACAGAGGGCCCAGGG
>JACXGM010040252.1:0-10272 GCA_016801145.1 Umbra pygmaea
CAAAAGAAAAAAGAAAGCAATGCAGAAGTTTATTTTCTGCCGTTGGCTTTATTTACTCCACGGCATCTGTGTCACATCGATGGACAATACAGAGCATGTTTAAACCTAATTATTGACACATTCATAGTTTTCTGACCCCTGTGTAAATGCTTGTACACAATAACTTGATATAATTTATATAACTTTATTGGGATGCAGTACTTGGGGGTCTCCCAGCATCCTGCGGCGCATATGGCTCAGTGGGTAGGGAGTCAGACTTGTAGTCAGAAGCCAGTTCGATTCCCGACTGAGCCAAATGTCGTTGTGTCTTTGGGCATGACACTTTACCCTAATTGCTCCCAGGTCGTTGCTGTAAATAAGAAATTGTTCTTAGTCAACTTACCTGGTTAAATACAGGTTAAATAAAATAAAAATAAAAATCCTCAGTTTATAAATTACAGCTCATACAAAACAATTCTTCAAGGATCGTTAGTAAAGTAAAAGTCTGCCCTCATCACCCCTGTCCTTACTGACCTCCATCGGCTTCCTGTTAAAGAATTGACTTTAAAATGATCCTCTTAGTCTACAAATGGTACCGGACCTGCCTACCAATTAGATTTACTCTACATTTATCAACCACCACGCCCCCTACAGTCCAGGCACACCAACATGCTGAAAGAACCAAGAACCCCGCTAAGATCAATGGGTGACCGTGCCTTTTCCTCCCATGGACCAGTATTTGGAACTCTCTTCCTGACAGCCTCAACTTTTCTTCAAATTGATAAACTGTGTATCATTTTATCGTTGTGTGTGTATCTGTGTGTATATGTGTTTATATATATATATATATATATATATATATATATATATATATATATATATATATATATATATATATATATATTAGCTTATTTTTATATATTTTTATATTTTATATATAATAATATATTTTATATTATATTTTTATATTCTAGATTATTTAACTATAATGAAAAGTGTTTTACAAATGCAATAAATTATTATAATGGCAATATAACAGTAGTATTTATTAAAACAGAACTTGTTATTAAAAAGATAATCTTGGGAATCTTCAAACAAAATAGTTTGATGTGGAGTTGTCACGGTACAGATTTGACAGAGATGCTAGTAATGATGGTTGATGCTGTTAAGGAAGGCAGTATTACTAGAGGTAATTACTAGAGGAAGGCAGTATTACTAGAGGAAGGCAGTATTACTAGAGGTAATTACTAGAGGAAGGCAGCATTACTAGAGGTAATTACTAGAGGGAGTGTTGGGATGAAGAGGTGTCAGGATAAATAGGCCTTGAACTCCTCTTCATCTTAATTCGTTCTCATCCTCCATTGATGATGAACTAGATCAACAATTGCCCAAAGGCGAGCCTTAACCTGGGACCTGCTTGAGTTGTAGAGGCTACGCAAGTGCCAGAAGACCAGAAAACAGCAGCATTGGTCTGGAATGTTCTCCATATGAAGGGATTCTGCACAACATCAGACTGCATCCACAAACACCACCACATACTTTCAGAGGTCTAATGGTTTCAGATCACCTTCTATGGTGAACATTCCAGACCAATGCTTTGGTGTTCTGCTATGGTCACCATATTTGAAGGCTCCGGGTGTCTGGGCACAATGGCCCTCATTTATCAAACGTGCGTAGAAACCAGTGTAGATCTAAGCGCAGAAATCATCTTACGACGAGACTAACGTGTGATTTACAAAACTTTCTTATCACTCCAATTCCAGCGTACGAATGAAAAATGTTGATAAATCAGACGGTTGAAATCCATTGTAATTTAAATATCACGCCCACATTTATGCACGGATTAGAGGCCTCGCCCTTAGAATTTACGACATGGATGAGCGAAATCCGGCAAAGAAAAGGAATTTCTCTGAGTTAAAAAGAGACGCTCAGGTCTCAGGTGCAGGCCAAACGCTTGGTTTTAATCAGAAGTTTAAAATCAGGCATCGATTGTTAAAGGAAAATGCGGTGTTGACTGAGGTTACTGCTACAGTCATTGAAAACTAACGAGAACCTGAAGTGCATTTCAAATGAATTAATTATTTTCACTAAACCTTCCACGTTGTATTTTAAAAGTAGGGTGAAGTCAGCTAAATTGGGCCATCAGAAAAAATGGGCCAAATAATGTTGTAGCGTCATATATTTTAATATCTTTACAGCAAATCACTGATCTTGCATTGTTGCTTCAACACTTGTGGACTTGTAACAAGAGTTTTGATTGGTCTGAGTTTTCTAGGCAGGTGGAGCAGAAAAATTACATTAAATCTCATGCAAAGCTTATTTGATGGTATTATAAGCCCTTTACCAAAAAGTGGCCCATTTTATCTGACTTCAACCTAGCTTTCTTACACAAGATAGCACTTGTATTAGAAGCTCAGAATAAGATCCTTTCTCCTTCGTAGAGACGAATTGTGGCTGTTGTGGCAACTGATCTTCATTGAATGGCACCGTTCTCCAGCGCAATATTGTGGAGAACCCCGCATGCCGTAATTATGGTGCAGGCCTGCTCTGGTTTGTATAGCAATCCCCCCACCCCGCTTACCCAAGACAGAGCCACCTGCCCTTGAGCAAACCGATCACTCCACTGTGGTTCGTGTGCGTGTGTGCGCACTGTTGAACCTGCGCTCCTGCTTGTTTGGGGATTTGCAAGCGCGTGTTATAAGGTACTCCGTCAGGGCATAACCTTTGTCTCCTAGAGGAATCACATCCATCCGTTTCACCAAAAAACTATGTAGAACTATTATAATAATTGTACGAGGGCATAACTCACCGAGGAGATGACTCCAGCCATGCAGTGCGCCTGTAGCCTTGTTCCAACGCTGCAGTTTAAAAAAAAAAGTTGCGTGTCCCACCCGGCCACCGACTACCATATTCAGAACAAACATCCTGGCATCACATATGATCTGAACGTTGATTGAATTAAAGTTTTTGCGATTGATAAATGCGTAATCATTCATGGATGGTGGCTACAGACGCAGTACAATCAATTGACCGATTCGCCCCTATTGGAAAGCCAGCAATCTCATAAAATTGTCTTTTAATCATAGTTTGAATATACCAGAAAGGGACTTCATAGCCGCCAAAACTGCTGGCATACTTCAACTATTGTTGGCTGTGATATACCAGACCTGTCCCTGATCTCCCGCTGAAAGTTCCCAATGTAGAGAGCGCGCATTAAGGTCCTCCAGATCTGCCATCGCTTCGACTACAGGACTGCTAAAGCGCTTGTTTAAATAATATTTAAATGTATATTTTTTGATTGCAATTGTATTTGCCTAATTTCAGCCCTCATGTTCTAGGCCACCCCGAAGTGAAAGGGAAAAAATAAAACACTTTCATCAATGATTGCTGGTTCAACAATTCACTGAACCGGGTGGTTATACCATGAACACCGCTAGTCACACTAGAGAATTTGTGTACACGAAGTCAGACCAGACGTGAGATTTTTTTCGCAGCCTACGATCACGTTCAAATTGATAAATCCCTTGCTTTGTGTAGGAATCGGCGTACGCCCATTGTATGTCTGTTTTAGGTCATACGCACGTTTCATAAATGAGGGCCAATGTCACTCTAAATGGACAACTCTTACATATACCTTACATATATCCTTAGCCTGTTTTGTAAAGTTTTCTAACTGCATTGTTTAAAGAGCTGAGCCAAGCATTTAGCTACAGCCACAACATCTGCTGCAATAGGAATGTAACCAATGAACACGCAGACATTTAGGAATGTAACCAATGAACACGCAGACATTTAGGAATGGGAAGAGATTTCGTCTTCCTGTTGTGTTTGTAACCCATCTTGTTATTATTTTTGCCCAATAGGAGATCACCACACCTGCAAGGGTATTCGAGCAGCGTGGTGGCCATGACTCCTAGGCCAGGCTTTAAGCTCACGCCGTGCTCCCGACTAGAGATGAGCAGCATGTTATTATCGTCGCTGTGAACTCTGCTTTAGTCTGTCATCGCCCAATCATGGCCCCCGTGCCACCTGGCATCCGATTCCTGGCCTCCTTCAACAGAGACCAGTGGTGAGTCCAGTCTGTGTCGTCATGTCTATGTCACGTATGTGTATGACGTGTCTGTATTGTGTCTATGTCACGTATGTGTATGACGTGTCTGTCACGTATCTGTATGAAATGTCTGTATTGTGTCTGTCACGTATGTGTATGACGTGTCTGTATTGTGTCTATGTCACCTATGTTTATGATGTGTCAGTGTGGTGTCTGTCACATAAATGACGTGTCTGTGTCATGTCCATGTCACATTTATGACATGTCTGTGTAATGGGTATGTCATGTTTATAACGTTTCTGTTAGGCCTGGGAATTGCAAGGGACCTCACAATACGATTTTATCACAATATATTTGGTCCGATATGATATGTATTGCGATTCTCATAATTCCTACGATTCTGAATGTATGGCAAATCAATATTGCGATTTTCAGCTTCTATGTTTAATTATACATGCTAAACAGTTCAATGGAATACAGTTAACTGCCAAAAACATTTAATACTATAACAAAAGCATGGCAATCATTTACTTAAAACTTTCTAAGTGTTGTCAATGGAATTTAAATGTGAAAAATGCTTCATGATTGTATTGAAGCGGTAATCTACCCAAAATGGCACACTCCAGTGAATATGCATACTAGTAAAATAAGGTATATTACAAAATATATAGCCTTATATGATGTATCATTGACTTCATTTAAGCCTATAGGACAGTATAATTATTTAGCAACCAACATAATCCTCTGGCTGGCTACAGTTTTACATGTTGTATGACAATGTCAGTATCAGCATTTGAAACAGTAATATTTATAAACAGTGTTGTGCTTTCAGGAAATGTAAACTAAATACTGTCTTACAATATAGACGGATGAATGTGTCCTAGACAAATATGCCCATATTTAGTTGAATTTTCTGGCGATCTTTTGATTGCTTTGCTTACAAAAAAATACTAACAAAATATAGATTTTTGGGTTTAAGAAATCGATACTGATATTGACAAAAAATAGTATTGCGATACATACAGCATACATTTTCTTCTCCCATCCCTAGTGTCTGTGTTTTGCCTCTGTCGTACCTCTGTCTATTCTGTAAAATGTAGCTGCTTTGCTGTTGTTGATCCTTGATGTTATCAAGTGTTACTTGGTTTGCCAGACGGTATGTGGAGATGATAGAAATGTTGTCGAGAGAAACATTGAAGTCTTTAGATGAAACATTAAATTTTTTAGTCTTAGTTAGTATTTTAGTATTAACTAGTCAACCTTTATCTGAGCATCTGACGTGTTGATACCGTATCCTGTTTCACCTGTTTAGCATTTTTCAACCAGCACCTTTCTTGAATTAGTTTCGGGTGTGCCAGCTCTGTTATCTGCCTATTGTCCACAAGATCTCAGCTTCTGTCTCAACTTTCTTAAGTTTCAGTTGACATGGAAAATGCAATACCCGAGGGGGGGCATCATGTAGCTAAGTTTGTACAGCTTGGTGCTTGCAACACACATGTTTTGTGTGCAATTCACACAGGGTGTGAAAATACTGTATATGCACTCACTACTGTCACACTGGAGGAGAGTGTCTGCTACATGACAAAAATGTAAATCTACACTGTATAGAATAATGACACACAGATCAGTGCTGACCTTCTTTTTACTAAAGTTAAGTTTCTATTTGTTTTAAGTTAGTTCAACGATCATGCTGGTATCCATCTGAGTCTGAGTAGACTTAGTTTAATAAAAATACATTCACTTGATTATGGCTCAGTGTTGGGTCAAGTTACTTTTACAATTACTTTTTTGTTACTTGTTGAGTTCACAAGTTTTGGGAAGTCCCTAATTAAGAAAAAATGGTAAATGGAGTTCATATCTTACTGGTGACCATGATTGATTTTTTCTTGACTCTTTCTATTTGTTTTATAGGCCACTGTTAAGATATGAACTCCATTTACCTGATCATTTTTTCTAAATTAGGGACTTCCCAAAACTTGTGAACTCAACTGTCAGACTACAGTAAGCAGGTGCTTCATATATCTCAGACTACAGTAAGCAGCTCGGTACTGTTATCCACTTCAGGGGAGGCTTCACAAAATTTTGATTGTAGGGGTGCCATTAATAGTGAAACTTAACTTTTGAAAAAAGGCATTCTTGTACTAAATATTTTGTGTTTAAGAAATTATGGTATTGTGTTTTGTGGTGTTCAAGGAAATCCAAGTTTCCGGCTCTGTGTGCTAATGTCTTTAGTTCACCATATGTTGTTAATCAGTTTTAAATACTCATGTTACCTTTTTATTTTAATGTTTTGGTCATGACATGCCTGTCGGTGTGTTATTCCTCCCATGGTTGTCTGTTCATAAGCAATCCATGTGTTGCCTGCTGCCATGTCGGTTTAGTTCACTATAATTATGTTTTCTACGAGAGAGTAACTTGGCTCAGTCACAGACGTAGAGCCAGTCATAGAGGACAAGGCAGATTACAGACTCTAAACCCCCATACATAGATCATGTACAGTAGGGCTGGTTTGACAGACACAACCACGGCCCCATTAAACCTGCCTTTGGTGTGTACTGGTGTATGGTAGGGGATGTTGTTTTCTTTAATGTGCATGTTAGATCACTTGGTCTTCGTCCTAATCAGAACTGTCATCATTGTTGAAGTATAAAGAGTGGTAAAGCATGCTCTAAAGCAGAACCTTTCAAAAAGGTTGTAGGCTTTGGGTTGTTTCTTTGAGCTTTGTTTTCTGTATTCAGACTAGTGATATAAATACAGTGAACCTTCCAATACATTGTGAATATGCGCTGACAGTTTTCTGAGGACTCTTTCAACCAGGAGAAAACAAGTATTTTATTGCAGATTTACAGAAGCTCTAAGACTGATTGTTATTCAGTGAGAGACACTTGGATCCTGAAATCAAGGTTGTAAACCTTCGTTTATGGTCTGTCTGTTAGAGCAGTGGAGCTGGGCCTGTGGTTCTTTCGGGTAATACTGGTTCTATGGTGTCAGAGGTTGACCTGGATCTGTGGTTCTGTCAGTTTGATTGGGTTGGAACAAATGCAGTTAGCTGAGTAAGCTTAGCACTCTGTCAGATTTACTACATCACTGTTCTTACCGTGTACATTTTTTAAGTTAGTCAAATACTTTTTCAAAGGCCTTTTTCACAGGTAAGTGTAGCCACCTGTTTTTTGGTGACGTGCTCACAGGGTAAATGTTTGATCTCCATTCAGCTCATTCAGTCCCCTGTATTAAAGTTTCAGTGGCCTTTGAATAGGCACCATAAAAGAAGTAATTCAGTCAGACCTGCCAAAAAGTTCAAAGGTCCAGTTGGCTCAGGGTTGTTGCTATAAACAGATTTAAGGACAGGGCCTGATGCCACAACGTGTCTTGGCGTAGAGAAGGGCTTAAACGGAAGCTCTTTCGTTCCTACTGTTTGGAGTTAAAATAAATTGTAGTTATAAAGGGAGTGATGACAGAAAGTTTAGTAGAAATATTAGACATGTTGTTGGGGTCCGTGTGGCATAGTGGGCTAAGTTGCTACATTGCAGGACAGTCTACGTCATGATAGTCAGTGGTTTGAGCCTGACTCTGGGTTCTCTGACTTTCCCTAGATCTCCAAAACGAGGTGGCGCAAATTGGCATGGCGCTGCCTGGGATTTGGGTTAGATAATGTAATTTATCAGTCCTGCCACGTAGGGCTGGGCGATATTCACATCGCGATACAATATGCACTCCAAAGCCTTTTCGCCTGGCAACAGTATATAATGCTCGCAACACAAACTCTGATATTTCATTTTAAAAGCGCTCCTCATTCATTACAGTAATCATTGTTAGTTCATTGCATATACAGGTAGTGGGTCCATGTTCATGTGTTGCTACAATTAGTCTATTTTGGGTAACAACAGACTAGTGAATGATTTTCAAATGTACTCAAGTTTTTTTTACATGAGACACTGATAATATATTCAATCAATTTGTGTACAATGTATTTGTTAATGGGCCGTTCTTGCTATTACATACTCTTATTTATTTACACACAATACAATTGAATTTGGTTACAATTCACTAGCTTTACAATGAATTCACAATGTTTGCAATTTATTTGCAATGAATTAACTAGCGCAATCATTTTGAAATGAAATATCTGAGTTCATGTTGCGGGCATTATAGTGTTGCCGGGGCGAACAGGCTCTAGAGTGCATTATTGGATTCGATGCGAATATCGCTTAGCACTACGGCCTTGTCGCTATTCCAGCGACTCCTTGTGTGCAGATCTGGCGAAAGTATAGTCTGTGAACGTAATCATCCAATGAATGATCCGACTAAAGGCTTCCGTGTTGGGTGAACAGTGCGAAAAGAATCGGCGGCTCGGGTGACATGTGGTTGGATGAACCATGTGTGCACCCCTCGCCATCCTACAGATCTGTCCTAGGAGTTGCGGAGCTGCTGACAAGGCAGTGTCAGTAGGAATTGGTAGGGGAGAATAAAATGAATATATAAGATGTTGTAGTATGTTTCAACATTTTAAAACATAAGACCTAATAGGAAAGACATAGGACTTAGTAGGAAATGATTTATTGTAATCAAATGATTAAAAAAAATCTTAAACCAGACTTTTAATAGAGAATATTTGGAACAATGAGCTTCTTCGCTACTTACATAACAGTAAGTTATTGTGTCTCCATTACCAGCTGAGACACACTTTCACATCTGGCTTTGTGTATACAGAGTCAGATCTAAGATCATTAGTCTAAACACTTTATAAGGATGATGAACCTGTATTCGACCTTGGAAGAATTTTAAACATTAACGTTCCCATGCCTCAACCCTTTGGAAGTGAATGTCGAGCTCTACTCACTACTGCCCCCCCTGTTGTGTTTGTTCCCTGCAGGTACAGAGCCTTCACCTTTGGCCTTACCTTCCTGCTGTACACCAGCTTTCACCTGTCCAGAAAACCCATCAGCATTGTCAAGGTAACACACACCCTCTCATTTTTCTTCCAATTCAGTTCTATACAGAAGCTGTTCTCTAGAGACACACCTAGCTTTCATAGAAATTACTCACTGTACTCTACTGGCTTGTTTAATTCAAAACAGATCTTATAACGTTATGAGACCCGGTCCTAACGAGAGACCCGGTCCTAACGAGAGACCCGGTCCTAACGAGAGACCCGGTCCTAACGAGAGACTTGACCTGAAAAGAGACCAAGTCCTAATATGAAGCTTTGTCTTAAGACCCAGTCCTTGTAGTGTGATTTATTTTAATAAAGACATTTACTCTGAATAACACACTTACTCCTGACTATGGCCTCTTCACGTGTTCACACACGGGTGTGAAAGTTATCAGGACTGTTGTAATTTGATTAGCACGGCCTCAAGTATTTATTTTTCCCTCACAAAGCACACCCCTTGGATTCTACTAGATATTATTATCTACCATTGTTTACCTTGAAACACTAGCAAGTCTTGACGTCATGATACATTTCTAGTGTACCAGATTAATGTTTGACTATATCTAGTGTATAGCAAACATTACTGTACTTTAATGGCGTGTGTGTGTCTACTGACAGGGTGATTTGTATTTGATCCACAGAGTGAGCTTCATAAAAACTGCTCTGCTGTCTCTGAGCTCTCCACTGCCAGTAGCAGCCAGCTGTCAGGCCTCACTGATACAGACTGCAGCTGGAAACCCTTTGGTAGGACATGCTGAAGCCTGGCTATTCCTCTGCTCTCTGTCCTCTCTCTTTAATTGCAGTTATCCACTTGTTACTAATCAAAGATTGTTTTCAGGAGCCCCGTTTCAGACCTAGGTCCTTCTGTAATATTCAATATCCATTATTTCCAGATAAAAGCAACTATAAGCAGCTGTTAGGAGCGATGGATTACTCCTTCCTCTGTGCCTACGCTGTGGGCATGTACCTCAGGTAAGGCTCAAACTAGTTGTCAGTTTGACGTGACTAAGAACACTGGGAACTGGTATTGGACTAAAAGTGCCTCATGGGATTCGCAGACATTATAGGCTAAGTTACATTATAGGCTAAATTACATTATAGGCTAAATTACATTATAGGCTAAGTTACATTATAGGCTAAGTTACATTATAGGCTAAGTTACATTATAGGCTAAGTTACATTATAGGCTAAGTTACATTATAGGCTAAGTTACATTATAGGCTAAGTTACATTATAGGCTAAGTTACATTATAGGCTAAGTTACATTATAGGCTAAGTTACATTATAGGCTAAGTTACATTATAGGCTA
>JACXGM010040253.1:0-10367 GCA_016801145.1 Umbra pygmaea
AGTAGAGCCGCTGCTCCTTTGCGTCGAAAGGAGCCAGTTGAGGTGGTTTGGGCATCTGGTAAGGATGCCCCCTGGGCGCCTCCCTAGGGAGGTGTTCCAGGCACGTCCAGCTGGGAGGAGGCCTCGGGGAAGACCCAGGACTAGGTGGCGAGATTATATCTCCAACCTGGCCTGGGAACGCCTCGGGATCCCCCAGTCGTAGCTTGTTAATGTGGCTCGGGAAAAGCATGTTTGGGGTCCCCTGCTGGAGCTGCTGCCCCCGCGACCCGATCACGGATAAGCGGATGAAGATGGATGGATGGATGGACTTCCTATATTTGAGATATTTTGGAAGCCAAATGGTTTGATTAGTTCTGTATAAAAAAATACAAGGTTGTTCTATAATAGCTGAAACTTCACCCATTCCTCACATGTTTATTGGCGAATCAAGTTACGAGGATGTGTGTATAGGTTTGACCGTGTTGAAAGCAAGTGACCAATCATAAGAGGGTCAGTGCCTCCCTTGGTTTCCACTAACATCTGCTATTTTTTTATGAGATCGCAAAGCCACATGCATAGGATTGTGGGTGATATGGGAGCACAAAGGATACACATATGCATCCTTTACAGTCTATGGGAAATTCTCAGAATGAAGGACTCAGTCCCAATGACAGCATACAAGATGGACGAAGGGAGTCCATACATTTCAACGGAGACTGAGTGAAGCCAATTAGAAGCACTTTTTCTGTGATAGCCGAGCGTAGTGAGCAGCCTCAAGCTGAGCGTGATGACGTAGATGTGACGTGTGCAATGTCTGAAACTTGTAATTCTTATCTTGGCCTTGCTAAGAGAAATCTGAATCATTCCGAATCAAGCCTCTTGCAGAGAAAGGAGAGCGTGAGTAGGGGTTGTCCATGAGTGTAGGAGCAACTTTTGGTTAGTGTTCTGATGAATTATTTTGTCATTTTGACTGTATGCCTCCACGTCTCCTGATTGCCTTTGAGCTTCTCCTGGACTATACGGTAATTTCTCTATTGTGCGACAGACAGTAAGTCACGTGGTTATGACACAATAGTTAGCATTTTTTCACAAAAACGGCTGCTACGGGGCCATAACGTGAGATACAAGGTAATGGAGCTTTTTATACATTGTCCTTTTTCTTTAGAAATTAACAATGGACAAGTAGTGTCTTTAAACGCTTCAGATGTAAATTTATTCACTGTCAAAGTGACACCTAAAATGAATGGAATGCTAACGTAAGGTGATAGCCCTTGCTCAGTCCTTGGTTGAAATTGGGAGGATCCTCAACATTGGAACAGTCCTTCGACGGACTTCGATGATGTAGTATCCTCGATATTCCGGCTTCGGAGGATCCTTCCTAGACTTTGAGAAACAGCGTCAGTCTTACCCTTTGAATTGAAGGATACAAATGTTGTCTCACCAATATTACTTTTCAAAGAACCATTCTTTTCACTGCATTAAAAAAAACTGTTCTCCCTGGAACCATCAGAAAGAAGTAGCCATTTAACAACTTCGGGGGAATTAACAGCTACAACCAGTGGTTGCTTAATCAATCTAGAGTTACTGTAGACCTGGCAGTCTAAACTTGTAAATCAAAATCACCCAATTGCTCAAAGGAATTTGACAATTTCTGCAATATTTGCAAATTGAGATAAAAATTCTAATGTATTTTCTTAAATATTTTATTTTGTATTGCACCCAGGCCTCTGGAATAAAAAACAATGTACTAACCATAGACCGTATATCTCACTGGACGTAACATGTGTGATGTCACCCATTGGTTTGTGAAGATCTGATTTGTGTAATCGAATTTGCCGTTACAGGTGCAGACATTTTTTTGTGAATGTGACGATTTTAGACGAGAGGGAGGAGTAATCTAGCTAGCTAACTGATATTAATTGGGATGCTAGCGTTGGCTAACAAAAAACAATATTAAAACAAAATGTAAAACAAAATGTATAGTTACTTACCGGAAAAACTGAACTGCCAACTCCTTTAAGTGTCTTGTCGTACAACCTCAAAAGTTTGCATACCCCTGGAGAATTACTAATAGATTTACAATTGTTAAAGAAATCATGAGTGAGCAGGCAGAGCAGTGGTTTTTTTTTAGGCCACGGCCTAAATGCCCCTTTACTTTATCACCAAATTTAACCTCTTGAGGATCACCCTCTTTTTGTCAAATTCTGCCTAAAAAACATACCCAAAGTAAACCTCTCATTGCACTGGACCTGAAGCAAGTACATACATTTGGTTGATGTTTTTTAAAAGGAAAGACTTAGAAAATTTTTGGGATATGTAAAATCTATTTAGAGTACATGTACACAGTGAATATGGCACAATATGAAATAAAGAAATTGTGTAATTATTTTCAGTTTATATTTCTACATTATCTCTGAACGACAACTACAACACCATATATTGAGATAGGGTCCTGGTATTACTTCAAATCATGTACCTCAAGGAATGGCAACATATGTTTAACATTTT
The DNA here is from genome assembly GCA_016801145.1 of Umbra pygmaea. Lineage (NCBI taxonomy): Eukaryota > Metazoa > Chordata > Actinopteri > Esociformes > Umbridae > Umbra > Umbra pygmaea. The sequence goes on from JACXGM010040253.1 coordinate 2,488, forward strand.
GGAATGATGGGGTGAACAGCCAATGAGTTATAGCTTTATTATATATAATTATTAAAATATATTATTATTAAATTATTAAAATAATTATTAAAATATATAATTTTATATATTTCCACAAGAAACGCATCCGGGTCATGAGACAAACTAGCTATCTCAGAATTCAAATATCTCTGGCATACGAAGGTTTATATGGATGAGCTTGGTCATTTAAAACATCTCTGTTTAAAAAGGAAGACGATATTTGATGTTACGGACATTGATTAGACACAGTTCACATGCGACGGTCATTCAGATGTCCGGAACCCGCGATGTATACACAAAAGGCTTCAGTTTTTTCTGGACACATTCAATACTGTTACGGTCCTGAAATTGTTTTTTTTTTACATAACAATATGGATTTTACCTGGAAAAACTATGCCCTATGTCATTACTGGGACTCTTTGATGACCAAAAAGAAAGATCTTCGACTGTAAGTACTATATCTTTCTGTAAATTCAATTATTTTCTCAGTGTGGTTTGCTATATATTGCTAAGTAACTGCTAGTAGCTGCTTTCTTTCATGGCACGCCCTTAAAATTTTCATTCATCAAATTTTGAAGTTTATAGCTATATTAAAACCGAGACATTTGATAAATTCCCAAGGTTTTAATTTTTAAAAAGATATGCGACTTGTGTATATATAACTTTATAAATTATTGCATTTGTGAGCTTTGATTTTAATCCACATTGTATTTTCTATGAGGTGAAAAAGAATGTCATTGTTTACTAGGCACATAGCTCCCATTATGCCGAGTTTTGTTATGGTTGTTATAGCTATTGTAAAACTTAGACATCTGCTAGATTGCTGACCTTTTAAGCTTTGTAAAGTTATAAGACATTGGTATTGCAGAAGGCTTAAATCTAGCGATTGAGACCATATACTCATTATGAAAATGTTTACTCAGGTAATAAATGAAGTATATTATGTCTCTCATGCTCATAGATTATTACAGAAACCGAGCTCTATTGCAACCAGACGTATCGCCCCCAGCTGGAATTCAGATAGAATGCAGGTTCATGGCACTTCCGCATTTGCGTAACTTTGCCAAACCAGATGCTTGCCCTGTGTACTAACCAATGTACCAACATTGACAACAATGTCAGAGGTAACATGGAAAGCTAATCATGCTTCAATAGGTTTAAAGAACGATTTCGTTCACTTCCAGAACCTTCTATGTACCTGGAAGTTTCTTTACCTGTTCATAGGCCTGTCGCAATTACTAGTACATTATCACCTAATCTGGATAATTTAATAAGAAAGTAATTATTTTGGATAATGGCAATTATTTCCGTCATAGATATCCGTCTAAATTAGTTATTTTTACACCATTGGAAGTATTTCTCCCCTACAAGTAAAGCAGTGATTTTGACAGCTCCATAGAAAGTTGTGTAATAATCATTTTTGCTTTCATAATGTTTAAAATTCATGACATTTAAATTAATATAGAATTGTTTTGCAATGCAATCTGACCCAACAGCTGATCTGTCATGTAAGCGTTGCTGCATTATTATTTATTTGACAATAATATTTATTCCATAAAGACTTGATCAACCAATGAAAAAACCTCAAGCCAGTGTAAAACAGTTTTAATCATATAAAACAATCATTAGATCATTCGCTTGGAAGCATATTAGCTTTTATTACTATGTAAGCCTACACAAACGTTTTAGCTTAAACTATTTAAAATAAGTATAGGCTATGTGTAGCAAAATGACAGGATAACAAAAACGTGCATGCAAACTATTTGTTATTTACATTATGAGCAGTCTTTGAAATTAAAGTGATGGTTTGGAGTAATATAATCCTAGGGTCGTTTGCACCTTGACCTCGAGTCAAACAACCCCCCATAAGCTTTTTTCGGTTGATTTTAAATTGGTCGAGTTGTCAGCCAAATGGCTTAGTGCAGGCGCTAATGGAACCAAGGGTGTATCTCGTAAATAACCCCATTAATAATGCCCGGACTGTTACCAAACTTTTACAGTAGTACAAATAGGTTATGTAGGCTACTTATAAAACGAGGCATTGAAAAGCTTGTAAGTACACCAGAAGTATATTTAAATAACACTTGGCTGATGGCTGCTACTATCGGCTGCTCGGCAATCCATGTTGTGCTCTGTGCGTGATCTCGAGGGATATCGCAAGATCTTGTGGGATATACCAGGCAAGTGCTATTTAAATGAGAAGGGTATTCCTGCACAACCGGAGGCTGGAGTTTTAGGACCCCAGTTCTAGGACCACAATTTCGGGACCCTAGTTTTTTGTGTCTAGATTGCAGTGTGATACAGACAGGCGATTTTTACTTTCTATCACTAAATCCATAAGCCTTACCCAAACCCTAACCTTAACCACTTTAAAACCTTGCTGTTAAGCCCATCTAAAATATATTAACATGCTACTGTGTGAAGAGTGAAGCCCAACTGAATATCTGGATATTTTAATCCGTAGTGGACATCATTTCACCTTCTATCGTTCTACTGTCTATAATATTTATTTAAATTAACAAAAACCTCTGAATTAGTAAAAGTCTATAGATGAGATGGTTATTAATGTGTAAGTTTCAAGCATCAACACAAAAAACTAAGGTCCTGAATCTGCGGTCCTCGAACTGGGGTCTTAAAACTGCAGCCTCCGGTTGTGCAGGAACTTACTACTGATTTAAATGAACAAACGTTTCTAAATAAAGATAAATACAACTTTTTCCATTTCTTATGGTTGTAATTTTTATTTAAGAGGGGGAGGGCAATGCAGAATCTTTAATTACAAGGAGAGGGTCAAGAGAAATACGTTTTATGTTGGGGAGGTGGGTGGATTTTTTTATTCCCTGAGTATAACCAGATCCTGGGTCAATAAATAACGAACAGCCCCTTAGAGTCCTCTAATACTGTGGTAACTTGGTCAATAATAAGTACCACAACGAAGGTTGTAACAAGTGGCAGCTGTAATATTGGATGTAGACAAGTCAGAAACAACAGTCTTCAAGAGCTCAGAACTAACACTCTTTAAGCAAGTAAAATATTGCTTCACGCACGGTAGTTCAGGGAGTATTACTAGTGGCCATAAATATTACAAGAGCTCCACCTAGTTACATGAAGGAATCCTAACATCAGAAGCATTACAACAAATACAATTACTTTTACAACACATAGAACTTTCATATACAAACCAAACAGTTATCTTCCGTTTGAGATTTTAAATCTCTCACCAGAGACCCTGAGACACTACAGTTTTTGTTGTAGCCCGGAATGAACACATATGAAGAGCTGTGAGATCGTTCCCAAAGTAACATATTCCCACTCATCATCACTACAGATGAATTACTAAAATACCTCTAGCAGGGGTTTCAATCCAGTTCCACAGAGGGCCTAGTGTATGCTGGTTTTTGGTCTTTGCTTTCAATTAGAGCCCAATTAAGACCTAGACTGCCAGGTGAGGGAAGACCCTAAACCAATTAGTGACCTAATCAGTCAGGAACAAAGTAAAAGTGAAAACCTGAAGACACTAAGGCCTATGTGGACACAGTTTGAGACCCCTGCACTAGAGGGAAGTACAGGACTAGTACTCTGGGTGGTAAGACTTACTAGAATGCAGTATATTTTTATTAATGTAAAGCACTTTGAGCTGCATTCCTTGTATGAAAGGTGCTATATAAATAAAGGTGTATTATTATTATTATTAGAGCAAGTACTCTGACTGAAGATACAGACAGTAGAGGGCAGTACAAAACTATTCCACCAGATGGTGATGCAGACATTAGAGGGCACTACAGAATTAGTCCATTTTATATATATATATTCAGTGCTGGTTTAGAAGCAGTGCAGCTCTTCCATTTCGGTGTGTCCATCTTGCTGGCGGTGGGTTTTCATGTGGGCGTTACGACTCTTCACTTTAGAGAAGACCCTAAAGGATGAAAGGAGGGCAGGAGCGATGAAAACCTGGCCTGAAACCCTGCTCAATGTGTAGAAGACAGCATAAGCAACAACCGTATTCACAGTGTGATTCCTGGGGTTACCCAATATTTCAAATCAACTCGATAAGTCACTTCTAATAAAAGTGTCTGCTGCTAAATGGACATAACCAGGATGATAATGAGCAGGGTTTGATCTTACTTGGTACACTCTCGGCAGGGGTACAAGGTGGTAGGCTGTGGGTGGGGTTTAGAGCAGAAGGGGTGGAGAGAAGGGTTTGGTCTTGGGTTGGAGCCGGGTAAAGAGGGGGAGGTCTTCAGATAGTCAGATCCTGTACAGTGTGTCCTGTGGAGCCACTCTACCTCTCTTTGGACTGGGCTACAGCCCCCAGAACCAGGCAGGAGCAGGGGAGAGAATGGGCCAACACGGATCTGTTGACAGGCATTCTGGGTAGAAGGGGCATGGAGCACCATCTGAACGTTCAGGCTAGGCTGGGTTAAACAGACCTAAATAATACAATGCAGAATAAACAAAAATGTATTAGGAAATAGAATTCAGCCTAAATGAAAGAATGAAACAGCTGGCAATGGTAGTTCTTCAACTCTCTGTAGGTCAAGACATTGAAAATTAGGCTATTTAAGTTTTGCCTTGTCATTGAAGCAAGCTAGTTAACACATTTGTTTACAGCTACAATAGGTGTTTAAGTTTTATTAATAATTTGGGATTACTTATAACAAGTAGATAGCTAGAGTACACTAGTGTAATGGACACTACACTAGTTTTAATGGACACTACACTAGTTTTAATGGACACTACACTAGTTTTAATGGACACTATACTAGTTTAATGGACACTACACTAGTTTTAATGGACACTACACTAGTTTTAATGGACACTACACTAGTTTTAATGGACACTACACTAGTTTTAATGGACACTACACTAGTTTTAATGGACACTACACTAGTTTTAATGGACACTACACTAGTTTTAATGGACACTACACTAGTTTTAATGGACACTACACTAGTTTGGAGTGGAGCTAGTCTAGAAACCCAGCATGTCCACATTAGAATGTTCAGGTGAATTTAACACAGAACTTCACACCAACAGCACTGAATTAGACTACCGGTACTAATGCCTTTTCTCCCTTAAGGTTCCCACTTCAACTAAGCAAAAGACAAAAGTTGTTAGTGATGAGGGACACAGCAATATGACCTCCATTCTTTTGAGTTCTGTAGCATTTCATACTCTTAATTGGTACGTCAGGATCAGTGAACATTTAAAAGTAACAGTATTTCAAAATAAGATTTTAAAATAAATATACATTTAAATCATTGCTAATGTGCCCTATAATACTTTAGTATTGATATGTAGCTAGTGGTAACGTGCACTTTTGGTTAAGAGACTCGTGACTTGACTCAGACTCTTGGTCAGAGACTTCAGACTTGATTCAGACTTCTATAAAAAAACTCTAAACATCGCTGGAGTCCACCATTCTTTATTTCACACGCAATAGAACAGAAACTCTGCTTTGATTTATGAAAATTGAAATTAACTTTGCATGGACAAAAATATTGACACTTAACCTCAACCACACAGCCTTTGGAGATGATACGTAGAATCAAGCTGTGTCTGTAGCCCTGAATGAGATTTCTACTCTGCTCCACTGGTAGTTTGGCCCACTCTTTTTGAGCAAACTGCCTGGTTCTCTCAGGTGTGATGGGGGCCTTTGCTTAACTGTGAGTTTCCGCTCTTTCTACAGATGTTTGTTGGGATTAAGTTCAGGACACATAGAAAGCAACTTTGGAATGGTCCAATGTTGTCTTCCCATCATTCTGGGGTGATTGTTTTAGGTACGTTTTGGGACAAGTCTGCCTCCCTAACCACTGATCCATCTGCGCCCCATCTCTGCTGAAGCATTTACACTCCTGCAGACTGATTTCGATTCGCTACAAAATGCACTTGTCGACCTAAGCCTCGTGTTGAATGTAAGTAAAACTTAGTATATATGGTTCTTTCATAAGCAAAAAATCTACATTTTGACAATCTTAACATATAAACAAATTAAATGGTCAAATACTAAATATCAGACTCGATCTCAGGACCTTTTATTACTAGAGAAACCACAGGTTGACTCTGCGTTATGCAAAGCTGCTTTTGAAAACCATGCCTCACATTCATGGAACGATTTACAGAGCAGACTTAAGCTAGAGCTCTTAAGCTCTGATTTACAGAGTAGACTTAAGCTAGAGCTCTTAAGCTCTGATTTACAGAGCAGACTTAAGCTAGAGCTCTTAAACTCTGATTTACAGAGCAGACTTAAGCTAGAGCTCTTAAGCTCTGATTTACAGAGCAGACTTAAGCTAGAGCTCTTAAACTCTGATTTACAGAGCAGACTTAAGCTAGAGCTCTTAAGCTCTGATTTACAGAGCAGACTTAAGCTAGAGCTCTTTAGTGCCTAAAAGCAAATTTAAATGTCAGTTTCATGATTTTAATTGTTAACTGTGACCCTTTTAGTGGTGCTTTTAATCTGTTTTTATAATGTATTTTTATTTTTAATCTCATTGTATTTTATAGTGTTGTATCACAGCGAACTGGAAAATATTACAATATTTCTCTGTATGTTCCTCTCTCCACATTTCCATTTATTTTAACAGGATGCGGCTAGTTTGAGATTCACAGTAATTATCTGTCTTTCAACGGAGACACTCACCTGTCCATCATTGTAGCCTGCAATGACAGGAGACACAAAGGAATTGGCTGTGGGCCTTGGGAGGTCAGGTGATTTGGTGATTGACAGCTCTTTATTGGTGGGGCAGCCATTGACCTCAAGCCCCACCCCATCCATTATGACACTCTATCAGAGGGTAGAGACACAGGACACAATGAGCCATCCATTATGACACTCTATCAGAGGGTAGAGACACAGGACACAATGAGCCATCCATTGCATGTTGAAGTTTGTATTGTATATAATGCTGGCCACTTTGTTTAACCCTAAAACCTTACATTTCGACCCAAGAATTGTTGGCTTCTGAATTTGTGGCAATAGAATCAGACTTTAATGCTATGGAATCCACCAGAAACCATGTGTGTGGTCCTTACATTGTCCTCAGGCAGTGTGCTGGACAGCCCGACTGGGGTCCTTGAGTTTCCCTCTGGCAGTGCGCTGGGCACCTCAACCATGGTCCTCATATCTCCCTCAGGCAGTGTGCTATGCAAGCCAAACTGGGTCCTTACATTTCCCTCAAGTAACTTGCTGGGCAGTCCACTAGGGGTTGTTAGATATCCCTCAGGCAGTGTTATGGCCAGTCCGACCGGGGGCCTTACATTCAGACGCAGCCTTTTCTTCCAGGTGTAGTAATACTCCACACACTGTGACACTGACTTTGTCCCAACCTATACACAGACCCAACATGTTAAGACACACATCTCGTCTCCTAACCAGGCAAGCAGCGTCTGCAAGCAGCCAAACAACACTCAGTCCACTCTAAACCAGTGAGCATGGTTTGCACCAATAACCAAATCTGTTCAGGCATAACATGACTGCCTGATGAATAAGCAGCTTGTCTGCAAAGGTATATTCAATGTCTGTGGACATTTTTTAAAGCATGAACATGTTTCGGGATCAATTGGTTCCATACCATTAAATGTATCTGGTGAAAGTCCTTCTTGTACATCCTGAAGGCTTTATTCACTAACCTCTTCTCCAGTGGGCTCCACCTGTCACTCCCTGAGAGAGAGAGAGAGAGAGAGAGAGAGAGAGAGAGAGAGAGAGAGAGAGAGAGAGAGAGAGAGAGAGAGAGAGAGAGAGAGAGAGAGAGAGAGAGAGAGAGAGAGAGAGAGAGAGAGAGAGAGAGAGAGAGAGAGAGAGAGAGAGAGAGAGAGAGAGAGAGAGAGAGAGAGAGAGAGAGAGAGAGAGAGAGAGAGAG
>JACXGM010040254.1:0-10366 GCA_016801145.1 Umbra pygmaea
AACAGTGTCCATCCGCACCCATACATACTTTAACCAAGAGTAAACAGTGTCCATCCGCACCCATACATACTTTAACCAAGAGTAAACAGTGTCCATCCGCACCCATACATACTTTAACCAAGAGTAAACAGTGTCCATCCGCACCCATACATACTTTAACCAAGAGTAAACAGTGTCCATCCGCACCCATACATACTTTTCAGTCTTACCTCAGCTTCTTCTAGAGCTGTCTGTATCTCAGCCTTCTCCTGCTCCAGTTGTTTACGTATCTTCTCCAGCTCGTGAATGCTCTTTCCTCCTTCACCAATCTGCTCCGTCAGGTCAGAAACCTCCTCTGTGTGGACAGTAAATGCACAGTGGAAACTTGTGATAATAATATTTGTGTTCATCAGCTGGCAGGGCAGCAAAACTACTTAATCGCTGACCTTGGAGGTTCTTGTTCTCCCTCTTCATGTTCTCCAGATGATCCAGAGACTCCTCGTAAGAGTTCTTGAGTTTGAAGAGCTCAGTGCTCAGAGACCTGGCCTCCTTCTGAGAGCTCTCCAACTCCGCCTGAGACTCCTCGAACTTCTGTTTCCACTCAGCCAGGACCTGAAACAATCATACCGGTGTCGTAAATGATTTGGGTAAAGAGTACATTTACTTGAATTTACATAGAGTCAAGACGACTTGTCCATCCTGTTATGATACCTTATCGAAATTCCTCTGCTTTTTGTCCAAAGTGGCAGCAGCTGCATTGGATCGCTCCACGTCCACCATGAGATCTTCTATCTCGTTATGGAGTCTGTGTTTGGTCTTCTCCAGGGAGGAGCACTTAGCATTCACAGCTTCCATGGCTTCTTCTGCATCCTGCAGTCGCTGAGCAAGTTTCTTCCTGGATGGAAAATATTGAACAGCTGATTTTATTTTCGGTTGAAATTGAACAGATGTACACCAGTTAATTCATGTATCATATCCTTGTGTTTGCCTCTTATTCAGCCATGTCTGTAGGTTTGACAGGTAGAGAAAAGAAGAACACATCCTTACTTTGCCTCTTCAAGCTCCTCAGTCCTCTGGATGGCGTCAGTTTCATATTTGGTTCTCCACTGCGCCACCTCAGCATTGGCCTTGGACAGGCCTCGCTGAAGCTCAGCCTTGGCCTCCTGCTCTTCCTCATATTGCTCCCTCAGCAGATCTGAGTCATGACGAGCCGACTGCACTGCATGGGCAAGCGCGTTCTTCGCCTGGTAAATACATGCAGAAAAATCTGTAACAAGCCACTGGATAATTATTTATTTTAATGGTATTTAACGACGCAAGTAGACTAAGAACCAATTCTTATTTCCAGCAATGGGGTTAACTCTCCTGCTCACGGACAGAATGTCAAAGCTTTCACCGTGGCGGTTGGGGGAACCAGAGGACTGAGGAAAAACCAGTAGGCCAACCCATTCAAGTCTCCATAAATGTACATATCAGGGACTTGACCGTTACTGGCTCCGTAAATACCTTGACTTCCTCTTCCAGTTGTCTCTTGAGGTCTTCAATCTGCTGAACGTTGGACTGCTTTCCCCTTGTCAGCTGGGAAACCAGAGAGTCCTTTTCCTCCATCTGTCTGGCAAGCTCACCTGTTTTCAAACCATTTCAATCACTGCAATGGGTCTGATGTTGTGCATGTGTATATACATACATCTATATACATCTATATACATACTCCTACAATGATTTGTGTTTAAAATAAAAATTATATTGATAGAAACTGTTTATGATAATGTCTATGATAATGTCTATGTTACAATTTCAGTTTGGTAAACCTCTGAGGTTGTAATACCATTCTCAGTTTGAAGCTTTGCTCTCTGCATGGTGAAGTCATTGATGGACCGTTGCCCTTCCTCAGCCTTTGTCCTGTATTCACTCATCTGGTCCTCAAGTGTGCGGCACATTTTCTCCAAGTTTGTCTGAAAACATACAAAAGCCCTTTTGTATGACTGAATAAAGGAGTATGTGCAGTCTAATTAGGGCTCTATCTGATCTTGAAACTTGGATTTTTATGATAAATCTACTGACTTTAGCCTTGACGATCTGCTCCATGTTGGAGACCACATCATCCAGCTCCATCCTGAACTCGCTCTTCTCCTTCTCCAGCTTTTGCTTAACTCTCTGCAGGTTGTCAATCTGTTCTCCGAGGTCAGCCACGCTGTCAGCATGTTTCTTCCTGAGAGCGGCAGCTGTGGCCTCATGCTGCAGAGTGGCTTCTTCAAGGTCCCGACGCATCTTCTGGAACTCTGCCTCTCGCTTCTTGTTCATCTCAATCTGGGAAGAAGTGGCTCCGCCGGCCTCCTCCAGCCTCTCACTGATCTCCTCCAGCTCTCTGGCCAGGTCGGCCCTCTGCTTCTCCACCTTGGCGCGGGCAGCCCTCTCAGCCTCCAGCTCCTCCTCCAGTTCCTCTATGCGGGCCTGAACGTGTGGGAATTCAAACATACTAGTTAGAGCAGAACATAAATGTAATTTAATTATTTCATTTTTAACAACAACAATTACCTGCAGCTCCTTCAGCTTTTTCTGTAGCTGAGTGCTCATGACTTGCTCGTCCTCAACTTTGCTGCTGAGTTGGCTCATTTCAAACTCCTTCCTGTTGAGTAAAGCGAAGCCACGTTTTAATGCTTTTCTAGGTGATATTTACTTTCCTGTGTTTTAATTTTCGCTGTGATCTTACTTCTTTATTCTCTCCTCCATCTGCTGCTTGTCGTTTTCCAGGTCCATCAGGCTCTCCTGGGTCAACTTCAAGTCCCCCTCCAGCTTTCTCTTGGCTCTTTCCAGGTCCATCCTCACCTTCTTCTCTTGCTCCAAAGACCCTTCAAGCTGATAAAGTATTACAACACATTTTAGCATGTTTATGTTTTAATTCTGTGGTGAATTTAATCAATTCTAGTTGGATGCTGACATCGTCAACTTGCTGTTCCAGCTTGGCCTTGGCCTTGGTCAGAGTGTTGACTTTGTCTTCTTCGCTCTGGAGGTCATCTAACGTTTGCTGGTGAGCTTCCTGTAGAGCTTTTTTCTCCTTGGTCACCTTGGCAACGATGTCGTCCAGAGCGGACATTTCCTCAATCAGGTTTTTAACCTGATAAAACAGAGTGTCATTTAAGTGTCATTTAAGGTACTTTAACTTAAGCCAATTATTTCTCACATCCACAGAACAAAGGATGTCACCTTATTTTCAGTGGCGTGCTTCTCCTTCTCCACTTTGGCCAGGGTGAGCTCCAGGTCATCGATGTCCTTCTTCAGCTCAGAGCACTCATCTTCCAGCTTCCTCTTCTTGGCGGTCAGCTCAGAGTTCATCTCCTCCTCATCCTCCAGCCTTTCGGTCAGCTCTTTGGCTTTGGCCTCCAGCTGGATCTTGCTCTTGATCAGACCCTCACATCTTTCTTCAGCATCGCTAAGAGTGTCTTCTGACTGTAAAACCAAAAACATATTAACATCAAATCCACCAAATGTAAGAGGTTTTTGCATATAATTATTTAGAAGCAGCACAGGACTTCAAGGCACTGTTGTCCAGCTTCTGACGCTAAGCAGGGTTGGTCCCCATCAGGATTCTGACACTATTCAGGGTTGGTCACCATCAAGCTTCTGACGCTAAGCAGGTTTGGTCCCCATCAGGCTTCTGACGCTAAGCAGGGTTGGTCACCGTGAGGCCTTGCTCTCTGAGTAGGACTCCAGATTATGCTAAGTGTGTATGGGACATTAAACAGATGTACTGACAAGGGTTACTAAAGTTCCAGGCAACTTATTTTCCTAATTTTCATGGTGGTTTTATTTCTAACGTTTTCATTTGAACTGCAAACTTTAACTCTTACATGTGTCCTGTAGTTGATTGTTATGTAGTTGATTGTTATGTAGTTGATTGTCCTGTAGTTGATTGTTATGTAGTTGATTGTTATGTAGTTGATTGTCCTGTAGTTGATTGTTATGTAGTTGATTGTCCTGTAGTTGATTGTTATGTAGTTGATTGTCCTGTAGTTGATTGTTATGTAGTTGATTGTTATGTAGTTGATTGTCCTGTAGTTGATTGTTATCTAGTTGATTGTCCTGTAGTTGATTGTTATCTAGTTGATTGTCCTGTAGTTGATTGTTATGTAGTTGATTGTTATGTAGTTGATTGTTATGGGATTCTCAGTTATGCTGAGAACTTGATAGGTATATTTTTTTTTACAAAAGATATAACTTCATCAAAGTACTGCAGTCGTAATGTCAGAATGTGTGTTTTGCTCACAGATAAGACTGCCAACTGAAGGTCATTCTTTTCTTGGAGAACAGATACCATCTTCTCTTCTAGCTCTTTTCTACGTGTGTCAGTTTTTGCATAAAGCTCTTTAAGCTTGAGGAACTCTTCCTTCATGTTGGCCATCTCCTTCTCAGTCTCGGCTGACTTCAGCAGAGGTTTGATCTTGAAGAACATCTTCATCCAGGGCCAATTTTTGACGCCCATGAAGGAACGAACATTCCACTGGATCACAAGTAAAGCGTCCCTGTGAAATTGAATAAAACAGCTTGGTAAACTTTTTCCATCTCTACAATGTTGTCTGCAGACACATCTGTTGTTATACCAACCTGCGTTCAACAATTTTCTGGAACTCAATTCTGGCGAGGAGACCACGTGCTTGGGCCTGCATGCCGGTAATGATGAGAGCGAGACGGTCATCTCTCATCTCCTCAAGGGTACCTAGAAGACCAGCCTTAAAGAACACCTGAGAAATGTATTCAGATATGTGCTAGGGCTGTAACGGTACACAGGTATGTGCGGGATTGCAAAGCACATGAACCCAAAAACATAGAACATTAAATTATAAATAAATGGCTATCAGCAGTATTTTTAATGCTTCTTCAAAAAAATCGGATTAATATGAATATATTTCTGAGCCTTTGCTCACACCATAATCAACATTGTAATCATTGTTGGCACTTTTCAAACTTTGTTAAACACGAGGAGAGCTAGACCTACAATGATGAGTGCTGGTGATGAATCATCATGGGAAAATCCTCCGCTCCATCTACAGACAAAACTAGATTCTAATATTGCTAAAGGTCAGTCTTGCCTGTTATTATTATTTATACAGAAAGCAATTAAGATAACATGACACGCATTTCGTGAAACATTTACTCTATGTTTCGGGATTGCAGAAAATGTTCATGCTGGTTCCGATAGAAAGGTGTCAGAACGCGGTGCATCACAGTTTGTAGCGTATGGGGCTGCTGTTTTGGTGGCAAACGGGGGACCTATACAATATTAGACAGGTGGTCATAATGATATGGTTAATCAGTGTATATTGTAATTACCAAGGTCGTTAGATTTTTTGCTGGAAATGTAAGCACTTCAAATCATAGACCTATCAATGCAAGAACCAACCCTCCATAGTTTTGTTTTCTCTTAAATTATGTGGTATGTCCCTTTAAGACTGTGACCCTCCATGGGGGAAATGTAGGCTAATCCTTTTACATGTTTTATTAAGGTATTGGTGGCAAAACTAAATTTCACTTGCAAAACTAAATTGTTGCAGAGGTTAAAATCCACTACTTTGCTTGGAAACTTAACATGCTTAACTTGATTCTGTGTTTCTATCCTGACTTCTGCTCTATTCAGAGAACTTACCTTTGTGTGTCCTAATCTATACTGGGTGTGGTCAATATCCAAAGAGCCCAGCAGTTTTTCTGCTGCCTTCACATTGTCCATGAAATGACCCTCAGGGACAACATTTGGATTCAGGATGCGGTACCTGCGTTATTACAATCAGAAAACAGTTGTCTTTAAGAATGACCCGTGTCTGGATAAAAAGGTTTCAACTATTTTCATAGAGATTTATTTGTACCTTTGTTTGAAGTCAGCATAGAGGATCCTGTTGGGGAAACCCTTCCTGCAGATCCGGATGCCCTCCAGCACGCCGTTACAGCGTAGCTGGTGCATCACCAGTGAGTTCTCCATGGAGCCAGGGGTCTTGGTCTCATTGGGGATGATGCAGCGCACAAAGTGTGGGTGAGTTGACCTCAGGTTGGTCATCAGTTTTCCCAAGTTCTCCTGTAGGACATGTTCATTAGATTGGTCCATCGGTGAACATCTCCTAGTACCTTTTCAGTCTCTATGGAATTCAATGCTAACATAATGAATCATTACATAACAGCATGTCCAATTAAGTGAATATCTATATATATAATTGTATTATTCCACTGACTAGAAACATATTTTTATTTAAACTCAGATTTACCCTGTGCAATGCAGACACAGTCTGGAAAGAACCACCTTTCTTCTTTTTCCCTCCAGCTGCTTTGTCATCACCTGAGTGAAAATTAAATATGAATACAAATATTATATTATTACTAATATCTCTACGGTTGTTGCGTTAGTCATTCGTAACCATTGCAGATATAAACCAATTCTACCTCCTTCTGTTCCAGCGTAGCCTGTGTAGAGGTTGGCCAGGAACTTCAGACTAGACTTCTGGAACAGTCCGACTACAGTTTCATTCAGTGGGTCCTTGTTCTTCACCAGCCAGTTACTAATGTTGTAGTCAACTGTGCCAGCATAATGAACCAGAGAGAAATGAGCCTCTGGTCTACCTTTAATAATCTTTGGCTTCTGGAAACATGCGTTTTTACCCAGATGGGTGTCGTACAGCTTAGCTTTGAATGTGGCGTCGCTGGCCTTGGGGAACATGCACTCCTCTTCTAGTATTGACATGATACCCATCGGCTAATGGAAAGAATGAAGGAAAATAAATCAATGCTACAGTGGCAAGAAAAAGTATGCGAAGCATCTGGGATTAGTGATTTAGATGAAGCTCAGATCCAATTTTATGACCAATTTATACATACTTTATAAGAGTTCACATACTTCTTCTTGCCTCTGTAATTTATCGTTGCGTCACATAAATGAAAATCATGTTTTTTTAAGTACTTTGCAATACACGTTTAGAATTCTCAAGACACCAGGTGAACTAAAGACTCTAACCCTTTCAATTAGGTCAATGCAGGCAGCCAGGTCCATGCCGAAGTCAATGAACTCCCAGACGATGCCCTCCTTCTTGTACTCTTCTTGCTCCAACACAAACATGTGGTGGTTGAAGAACTGCTGCAGCTTCTCATTAGTGAAGTTGATGCACATTTGTTCAAAGGTGTTGAACTGGAAGGGAAGTTGCCAATTACTTTATTTTGTCCGCTGTAAAGTTTCAGTGTTTGTCTTAAATAGAATATACAACAATGCTCACATCGAAGATTTCAAAGCCAGCTATATCCAGTACACCAATGTAGTGCTGGCGGGCATTCTTAGTGTCCAGAGAAAGGTTTATTCTTGTCACCATCCAGAGGAACATCTTCTCGTAAATCGATTTAGACAGTGCGCCAATCGAGTAGTAAACCTACAAAATATTAACAGTAGAAATTACTAAAATACAAGCTCAAATAAATGTTGGATTTCAAAACATGGAATATCCCTACACCTGGAATAAGAAGCGTACCCAACTAGGAGTCACAGGCATGAAAATATTAGCATGTATAGGCTAATAAGCTAATATAAACTTCTGGAAATGTACATTATTTTTGAAGGCCCACCTGGTTGACACTCTGACCTTTGGTGACCCATTCATTTCCTACTTTGACCCTTGGGTGACATAACCCCTTGACCAGGTCGGCAGAGTTCAGGCCGCTTAGATAAGCAATTTTGTCCACATCTAGAAAAGACAAAGTTTTATAGTCATTGGAAGAGGCGCCAACATGAATGAAGTGAATGAACATCTTCTAGTGAAGTATGAAGACTCATCGTTCACCCTCGGTGCCATCAGCCTCTGCCTGCTCCTCCCTCTGCTTGTTCTTGAACTTCATGTTGCCGTAGTGCATGATGGCACCGGTCAGCTTGTACATGCCGTTCTTCTCCTCTTGTGAGAATCCCAGCACATCAAAGGCGTCCTGGATCAGTATGGAATTAAATGTGTGAATTGAAATGCAGAGACAGTTAACCAGATGCGTAAGCCAAGGTAAACAGGATCCTTACATCTGTTGCTATAAGCTCTTCAGCGTCATCAATGGACGTTACGGAAATCTCTCCTTGGGAGATGAACGCATAGTCATAGGGGTTGCTAGTGATGAGTAGCATCTCTGAAAATACACACAAATGGACAGATAGCATAGTTATGCTGTTTACCCTGCAGTGATTTTTCATCTGTTTTTGTCAGCTAATTTACTGACAGAAAAAACAGGAACATCTCAAGGACTGGTGCTGTCCCACTGTCCTGAATTTGAGAGACAGAGACAGTGTTCAGGACCTAGTTTTATGGGGCAATACTGACCTAGGAGTTCTGGTTTTCTCTGGGACAGGATCTGGTAGAAGATGTGGTAGTCTCTCTCAGCCTTGAGCTGGAAAGTAACACGTGACTTCTCCAGAAGATCTGATTAGCATGGAAAATATAATTTAATTAATCTGTTCACAAATAGAGGTACACACATGATTCTCATAACATTTTACTTACAAGTCTCAATGTCAGCAGACGAAAGCTTCCCACTAACTCCAAAATGAATTCGGATGAATTTACCCTAAAATACATTGTCTTAGGTTATACACGCATACACAGAACAACTGAGCAATATGATTTTGAACGATGGTTTCTTCTCAAACAAGAAAGAGAAACGTACAAATCTGGAAGAGTTATCATTCCTGATTGTCTTGGCATTACCGAAAGCCTCCAAAGCAGGATTTGCCTGGATGATTTGATCCTCCAGAGTCCCCTGGGAATGGGGAAGCAAGCATACCTGTATTAATCTGGGAATGGGGAAGCAAGCATACATGTATTAATCTGGGAATGGGGAAGCAAGCATACATGTATTAATCTGGGAATGGGGAAGCAAGCATACATGTATTAATCTGGGAATGGGGAAGCAAGCATACATGTATTTATCTGGGAATGGGGAAGCAAGCGTTGTTTACATTCTGTAGTCATCAGTACCACTGAACCAAACATACATGTATTAATCTTGCTCCTACCCCCTTAAAGTACCTTTTTTTCTTCTGCTGCGCTTTTCTTCCCGGCTACAGCAGCAATGCTGGCAAAGTACTGGATAACTCTCTTGGTGTTCACTGTCTTTCCAGCACCAGATTCTCCACTGGACATGAATATAGAAATGCTGCCATTCACAAATGCCTGATTATTATTAATTGTATCAAATTAATATAGCCTTTCGTTGATGTACTTACGTGATAAGGACAGATTGATTTTCCCTGTCTGAAAGAAAAATATTGGCAATTAACAGTTCAGTTTGTTTTTTTCTTTTTTACTCATCAACAGATCAACAGTTGATCATTTTACCTGATAACATGTACTGGTAGGCGTTATCAGACACAGAGAAGACATGGGGTGGAGCCTCAGTCCTTTTCTTCCCTCGGTAGGCGTTGACCACAGACTGGTCATAGACTGGAAGCCATTTGTAGGGGTTTACAGTCACACAGAACAGTCCTGAGTAGGTCTGGGGAAGAAGGCAGAATTGCAGATTTAAGTGTAAATAACTTGCATTCCAATGTTTTGGATGTAGTCAGGTCAGTACATACATAGATCATCCAGGCTGCGTAGCGCTCTTTGAGGTTGAACAGCACGGCAGGCTCATGAAGGAACGTGAACATCGCCATGTCTTCGATTTTATCAAACTTTGGCGGGTTTTGGGGGTGACAGTCATCCTCCGTCACGACAACAGTCTGACAGAAGATCAAATGAATGTCAGAAGCATAGAGCTATTCATTATTAGGGTCCCCATCACTCATTATATGAAGTTGTACATATTGCGCCATTTTCTAACCATGTTATTAAGTACTTTCAAAGAACAAAATATCAAAAAAATATTTACTTTTCCATTCTCAGTCTCCACTGTAACTTTGTCCCCATCTGTGCTGATGACGGTGCCCTTGACGTACACCAGCTCATGGTCGGGCACGTAGCACTCCTTCTTTGTGTCAAAGGATCTCATCTGGCATTCCATGCGCTCTGTGTCGGACTTGCGTAGAAACGGCGCCGCTGCGCCAAACTCCTCCATCATCATGTCTCCCATTGTGAAATCTGGGATCAAATTTCAAGTTTAATTTACACATGTACAGAAAACCACAGATGTTATTTCAAGTGCAGTGCAGTGAAAATATACCGGTTTCAACAATGCTGTATAGGATTAAAAACAGGTTTTAGTGCTTGCTTAGAACTCGTTTCCACCATGTTCTATCACTTTTGGAATCTGAACGGCAAAGTAGTTCTGTTTTCACTGCACAGAACTCTACACAGAGCACCTTTATGTTCTTATAATGTATTACATATTGTAATTTGCACCAAAGGCCATGGAGTAGTTACAGGGGGGGGGGGGGGGGGGG
>JACXGM010040255.1:0-10365 GCA_016801145.1 Umbra pygmaea
GAGGGAGGTGAGGGGGGACAGTAGAGGGAGACAAGAGTGAGATGAGGGTGAGACGAGGGTGAGATGAGGGTGAGACAAGGGGGACAGTAGAGGGAGAAACGGGAGAGATGAGGGGGAGAGGATACAGGTTCTGGGGTGAGAGTAAATAACCTAGGGGAGCTAATCCTTGTCACAATGTTGAGAGAGAAGAAGGACAGAGTGATAGACAGAGAGCGAGAGAGGAGAGGGACAGAAAGAGAAAGAATGAAAGACGTATGAGAGGATGAGAACAGACCGAAAGATAGGGGGGAAATTGTCATTTTTTTTAACAAAATTATAGGTATGAAACACTACTTCAGTAGTGAATACAAGTCACTTCAATATCAAAATGAAAGTCTCAGTTGAGTTTGGTCCACTCACCTTTTTTAACCTTTATTTAAACAGAAAATTGAAGCTGAGACCTAGGTATCTTTTGCAGGTGCACTCTGTATAATAGCAATGATAAAAACATATGAAAAACAAATATGTAAATTACACACACATTAAGAAAATTGAACAATAAACAGGTAAACGTATCTCAAACATTTAAGTAAAAATTTCTGGCACTTGGGACATCCAGCTTTGTTAATTTTGTAACAACAGAACAGTAGGAAGCATAGGCTAGGGAGACAGGCACGTAGGGGAAGACAGAGAGGAAGGGCAGAGACAGAGACCCAGGGCTGGAACCCTGAACACCAGAGGGCATCAGTGGTCCAATCCGAAGTTGGGATCTTACACTGCTACACAACGGCGTCATCGAACCTAAGTTTACTTTGCCACACATTGCAAAATTGATAGCCAAAAGCAGATTTTGCTACCTTTAGTAATGGTAAATCTAGGATGAGCCAGTCTTAAAGACTAACTCTCACCCTTGATTTCAGCTTTGGTCCACATCATCAAACAAAAAAATCAAACTATGAGTATTCATTTTGGGGTTGAAAGAAATATTCCCACCTGCATTACAAAAATACACCCCATTTCTGTGGCTTTGCCTGACAATATTATTTATACTAGCCACATTTTGAATCACCTCAACTCCGTACACTTGCCCATTGTTACTTTTAAACACATGAACTTTGATGACAATATAAAGAAGCAGGAAAAATAGCAAGTGTAAGGATTTGAGCGACTTTGACACGGGCCAAATTGTGATGGCTAGACGACTGGGTCAGAGCATCTTCAAAAAGACAGCTTTTATGGTGTGTTCCTGGTCTGCAGTGGTCAGTACCTATCAAAAGTGTTCCAAGGAAGGAAAAGCGAGGAACTGGCAACAGGGTCATGGGCGGCCAAGGCACATTGATCTACGTGGGGAGTGAAGGCTGGCCCATGTGTTCAGAACCAACAGACGGGCTACTGTAGCTCTAAGTGCTGAAAAAGTTCAAGCTGGTTCTGATAGAAAGGTGTCATTACACAGTGCATCACAGTTTATTGCGTGTGGGGCTGCTGTTTTGGTGGCAAAAGGGGGACCTATACAATATTAGGCAGGTGGTCATAATGTTAAGGCTGATTGGTGCATATGACATCTGCAACACACTGTCAAAATGAAGGCCAGAACGAATGTGTTTAACGGTAACTCTCAGTTAATTATAGTTACAGTAAAGAGAGTGTTTGATGAGTGTAATAATATACATAATCTGATCTTATTATTTCCAAACATCAACTTAGTATTTCTGAAGCACGTCATGAGTGAATCATGTGCATGGAATGGTTGCAAGCATCAGCTCGTTGCTGCCATCATCTGGTGAGAAAAAAGTACTTGTCTATCAGTACTGCAAAGTCGTTTTATCAACATTTATTTCATGATTAACGAGTGGTGGTCCGCCCTATTGCTTTCAAACTATTTGTATTACCTGATCAATTAGTTTACAACTTTTTTTATTTGTCTTTTATTTGGATTATACTATGTCATGTAGATTTCATGCAATTTACATTTATAGGCGGTGATTTCTGCTTCTCATCAGTAGATGTCAGTGTTGCCTAAGGGGTCACATCTGTGCATCTTACTACGGTGCACACTTACCTGGCAATGTTTTCATTGTCTCTTTCTTGTGTTCAGTATGTGTATTAAATAGAAAAGTTGATGAGTTTAATTATGTCTTCTAAATAAGGGATTGTTGGTTCTACAGAACCCCTACCAAGTAGAAGTTCCAGTTTTAATTTGGAAATGTAAACAATAGTTAAGGGTCCTCCAATAATTTATTTATATTTTCAGGAATATAATGGATATAGTTTAAGTGTTACTAATTTCTGCCTCTTAATGTTACTGTCAGATACAATGCCTTTTCAAAACAGAACCCGGGACTTTTGGCAAATGGCTGTAAAAGTGGCACTTTTTAAACAAAAAATGGTCACCAATATTTGTATACTATGTCTGATACAGTATGTGGTTATTTATGCACCATGTCATATAAATCACTCGCTGTTGAAGTTGAAATTCCTTGTCTATATGAGGTGTGATAGTGTATGAATGTGTTCTGACACTCAACCCAAAATGTGTCACATTTTGTTAATATCATTCCAGAAGGCATATTAAATAGCTACACTGGCATTTTCTTCAAGTTACACCTGGCCACACTCACCAAATGGATGAAAATCATCATCAAAGTATTTTGCAAATGTACAAGAACGTTCTGCACAAACATTCAATACAAACCGTTCTGCAACACAGCAAAGGTTATGCGTATTGAAAGCACCCCTGGATTCTGGGACGAGAATGTGCACCTATGACTAGTGGCCACTAGATGTCGCCTAAGCACTTTAATTAATCGATGCCTCAATTTTCCACTGGTAAAAACGTTGCACTGTTGTAGAGCCGAAGATTTGAAGTAAATTTAAATTTAATTAGTGCGGAAAATAGGTACATTTTTAGTCTTTTTCAACTGTAAAGCTTGCATGAAGTGCCTTCGCTAAATTCAATGTACGTTTTTATATTTATTGTTCTGGCATGTATGCCTCGGGATTGGTTGGGAGATTTGTCTCTGAACAGGACCCTCTTGGTTTTGTTTCTTTTTCAAAGTTACCAAAGGTGTCTATCATTAATTTCAAACCTCATTCAATATCCACGACTAACGTCTGAAATTAATGACATACTTATTTTGTTAATTTTCACCTTGAAAATAAGACATCTTTATATACTTATACAGTTGTATAATTAAATTCCTGGAATTGGCCAGTATTTCTCTCTGAATTCCTATATTTTTAACAGCATTTTTATATACATTTCAATTAAAGGTCCAGAAAACAATGTCCTATTATTTCACTGTCAACTGAATCTTATATAAACAAGAAAAATATAATTGAATGTCCTATCCAGAGCAGCAATTGTTCTAGGTATGAAATACATGTACTTGTTTGTGTACAAAAGTTATTAGAATAAATCATAGCATGTACTTGTCAACTTATCAGTTCATACATTTAAATATATCAGTCACTTAGCAAATGCTGTGGTCCTATCTGATTTCCAATGCATAAAACTAAGATCGATAACAAACGCTTTTCGTTGGTCTGTTTGTTTATTCTTTGTGTGAAACACATTTTTACATAATGGCTGCTTGTTTTAAAGATATAAAAAAGATATGTGCATTTGTCAATGTCATCTGTTACATTTTAGAAAAATATTTTTTTACAATGTCCAAAAATAGGCACATTTTCTATGTCTGGAATAAAAATATTTTCAACATCTGGAAAAAAGTATGTTTTCATATATTTGTATAATTTGGAATGTACTTATTTTTATTTAAAACAATAACAGTGTGAACTCCAATTTCCTATTAGAATATCCCTAGAAGTGCCTACTCTCAAGGCAGGTTGGGTATGTTTGTGGCCATTCAGTGCAACATTCACGCATTGTGCATAAATGTATAAACGGGCCACACGATTACAGGTTACAACATTCTCAGCAGGGTCTGGGTGGTTTTTTTCTGCCACAAGCTGGACACAAAGATCCACCGTTTTCCTCCGCTTCCATTTAACCCTGACCCAAAGACAGGAGGGTGGTGTGAGGCTGCCGTTGTATTTGGAGCAGTCATTTTGTAACGCATTCGCCAAACCTTGGCTCTCTAATGGTGGACCCCAGCGGGAATAAATAGTGAATTTCTTTTAGTGCAATTATCCCTGTGGATTTACCTCCTACTTCTGTCCTCCAGGGCCACACAGGCGTGTTCTCTACTCCTCCTCTTCTCCACTCCTCCTTGCACACTTTCAGCTGGTCCTAGGGCCTTGGTCAACGTGTGCTTTTCATACACGCCACTAACTTCTCACTCCGACTTCCTCTAAGTCTGTCAAAGTCAACAAAACAAAGACATAGTGGCTCGAAGTTTAAGTGCAGTCAGTTCCTCTGCCACTTGTGAGTTCTGTGACCTGACGGCACCCCACGCGCTTTCTGTCTGTTCGCCAGGTTGTTGAGTGCACCGGCAGAATGTGGCAGCTACTTTAGGGAAGATATAAAAAAACAACAGGAGGGAGAAACAGAGCTCTGAAAGTTGTAGAAGTCTGAAAGTTTTCCACAAGACCAACCACTGTGCAGGTCTCACTTTCTGTCGCTCAGGGAGCTGGAGGGGGAGCCAGTTGGGTTAGTGCTCGACGCCTGTTTCTATGGTAGCCCTGAACATTAATACCCCCCCAACCCCAGCCCCCGTCCTCTTTGAAACACACAACGCCTTGTTAAAAACCTGAGGGTCAGGCAGGTCCCCAAAAGTCAACTAATGCCAAAGCACTACTGCCAAGAATTTTTGGGAGACATTTTGTGATCTTGCACAGTGTTGTGTGCACTCATATTTAAAACCATATATATATATATATATATGTTCATAATCCTTTTCCATATTATAAAGGTGGAGAATATGTCCATCAGGAAAATTGGCTGTAATTCCAAACCATCAACATTAATTTGGATATTTAGTCTATTACCTTTGAATCCCTGTATGAGGAAACTAAGTAGCTAGGTCGTCAGATGTAAGTGCATTACAGATGATATTCAATCAGGGTAATGGTCAACCCTATTAAATTGATTTTGAGAAAACGTATTATTGTTTGCATTAGCGATGGAGAATTGAGTGCCATTTCCTAGTCGCCACAATCTATTTGCCATTGAGAATTGAACTGAGAAGGTACTGGATAGAATGTAAATGACATCCGGGAATAGTAGCAGGATTACAAATGAAATGAACTCATCTCCCTAGCACTTATATGAATCAAGTCAGATTGGAGCTGGTTTTAGATACGCTGTTGCTCTGTTGTTACATTTTAGGGTTTCTTAATATCAAGCTTGAGGGTATAGGTGTATTCACAAATGTAGGACAGACCATGCCACAAGTCTATCCCTTTAGGTAAGGATGTTTTTTATAATTATACTAAAGTATAAGTTAATATAAGATACAGCTTCCCTGGTGAAGGAAAGGCACATTACATGAAATTATATGGAAACAGTGACGTGTAGGCTACACAAACATTTAGAATCCCATGGTCCTATTGGTTTTTCATAGTCAGAATATTCCAACCTGCATTGTGAAAATAATGTAATGGCAGCTCTAATTTTGAAAAAATATAATGCTGTCCACTTGTCAGAAAGTCGCTCCGCGTCTCCAAACAAAAAATTACTAACTGCTCATAGAGTAGAGCTAAGGAACACGTCTAATGTTAATACATGGAAACATGTACCGTTATTATGTTTTTCTGCCGAATGAGAAGTAGGCAGTTCACTGGAGAGACAGTATTCTTGATGTATTTCTGATAATATTATTTTTTTGTGTTATTAGATATATAAAATAGTCAGTTCATGAACTATAATTTGTATATCAGAAAAGAACAATCAATAATTTCCCAGGCTATCCATAGCCCAGTGATTGTTGTAATGACAGAGTAATGACAGTTACTGCCTTTTTCCTTGGTTTTACTTGATATTGTTTCATTGCTGTCAACATTAGTTTCTGTTTCTCTGGGGTAACTCACTACCATTGCATGATAGTGTGTGCATAAAGGAGATATTAATTACAACATAGATAACAAGTTATCAATAACAATATGTAGCAGCAAAAAGCAAGGTGCGTAGAACCAAACCCAACGCAGAAGGAAAAATAACCAAACAGGTGGAGGCGTCGGTGTGGTGTTAGCAATTGCATGTTAGCTAACAGACAGAGTCCCCTAGCAACTTAAATAGGGCATAATATTGCGATAGGCAATTTAGAGACTGTGGTAGGAGCATTCCTGATGTTAGCTGATCCCTAGCTAAGCCAATGGCCACTCAGGTTTCCTTGTTGCATTTCAGTATATACCATTTTTTTATTTACTTAATGTGCAGTTTCTGCTTTCCCACTAAGCTAATTTTCCAACATATTGCGCTACTATTGGGTATATATTAAGGGGCTTTTAACAAAAAAGTACATTTAAATAGAAACTCAACTAAATTGGAATCTAAGTCCAAAAAATGTTTAAGACTCCCAGGAGACCATATTTGGAGTCTGTAATACATTTGTATTTTTGATACTAGTTACCCTTTAATTTAAATGTGCAGGAATCACAAATGTTGCTGTGGTTCTGTATTGCACATGAGCTAGCAAAACAAATTGCCACCAATTGTAAACAAATATATTTTGGGCAGGTTCATTTGTTTGCTAGCTCAGGGCCTTATCAAGAAATCATTGATCAAAAAACGTTCAACATTCTTGGTCAAGCAGCTAAAACAAGGCTTTATGATAGTTAACCATGAAACTTGACACATTTTTACATCTCCTTTAAATTACATGTCGTTTATATTGCTAACATTTAATTAAATCTTGTGCTTATAAAATCGCTCTCATGTGTAATCACCATTTAAATGTTGTTTTCATGCAAAATATTATTTGGGACATTCTGTGCAGAGCATGTCATGCAGTCCTTAAAAAATTTAATAACTAATAGTAATTAATCAGAAATGTAAGTAAATTATTCTAATTAGCCTTGCTAATTGATATTGCACGTCCTGTACCTACACTACAGTACACCACTTTGAGACAAATCATTGAGGAGAAGTGAGTTCACGCAGTCGTCAATGAAACAAAGTAGTTAATAAGACGTATCCTCTACTACACCAGTGATTATAGCTATGGAACAGAGAATTGAACTCTAACACTAATTATGTTGTCGTCGACGCAAAATCATTAAGCATGACTTAGACAACAGATGTCATGAATTAGATTGTTTTTCCCTGGCCATTGCAATATGAAAATATTTTTTTTGGGGGAGGGGATAATGTCGTTGCCTAACTTATTTCTACACAACTAACAATTTTGACAATCAAAATCAACCTCTTGTGATGTGACAATCTACCCCTCGCAGTGGCTGGAAACAAACACAAGAGTCTGAGAACTACAATCATGAAAATAAGGCATTGACTGGCCCTCCAGTAGTTCTCCCAAATATGTGCTTTCTAACCATTTGATTAGAATAAGACATTGTGGCAGGGAATTTATTAATCCATTAATTGTGCTTTAAAATTATTTTCAACATCTAACTATTGCTCCATGTTTTTTTTGTAAAAAATGCATGTGAATCGTATAAAGTCGATGCTTTTGTCTGCCATTGATGGTTAGGTTTTCACTCTGCTCAAGCCTGTCTGGAGCAGCCGATGGCGTACAACGGTATTATTTTCCTTGAAGAGTGTTATTTCCCTGTCATGCCCTGATGGCAACTTGCCAACAAATGTGACAGCATAAGATCATCTTCCAACACTGGGCTGTTCTATGAGGGAGCTGGGAGAGACTTCTAGAATCAACAATCCAGCGATATTCTGTTCATGGTCTTTTATTGCTAAGACACTATTTCAACATGTAGCCTGATTGTATTTCTGAAGGTGTTCCTATTTTTCCTGATGTATTATGCATGCTTGGTAGGGGCTCGATTGGTTGCAGAGTGTCACAGCATGCTACATTTTGCTTTTGTTTCCCAGATGAAACATACTCTATTATTAAAACATGTCAGATCTAGGTTTGAACAACAATATTTTGAGAATGCATTATTATTAATAGGACTTTGTGTTTATCTGTAGTTGTGTATTTCCTCTTCTATTTCACATATTATTTAAAAGATTATTATAAATTATTATAAAATTATATATATATATTCTCTATTTCAAGATATATCACATTGGAAAATCAGTTTGCAATGTGTGTTCATGTTGATGCACTTCGGCAATTATAGAGACATGGCAAAACAACTGTGAAATCTGGTAATTCAAACAAGAAAAAACATGAATTTTCCAGATTGAACCTTAAAGTTCTGGATTATTGATATATAAGGTTATTGATCTCTGGTATATCTTACTAAATAGGCATGACGTACTGGTATGTCTAACTAAATTTCACATTTATTTATAATTTCAGTGATTCATTTTAGATTGAAAGAAGACAGCATATTCCTCTTCATTCAAAGTTTTTAGTAATTATAAATTGTCTATACTTCTGTATAAATTAATTTTATTCAGATAAAACTTTATTACTGAAACCAGATTTCCATTTCACAATATAAGGTTCAATCTGCAATTGTAGTTAACTAAATAATAACAAAAAATAATTTCCAAATGCTCTAGGATTGTGATACTCTGCTTGCTATGTCCCCTCAAAGTGATTATTTATTCATGTAAATTCATTTACTCCCAAGCAACATAAAAAAGTAAAGATCCAGTAAATGTGTGCTTGGTTCTGAAGCAGTACAATATTGACTTCTTCTTTCAAATTGAAGATGTGGTGAAAGTGCAGCATTTAGATGCAAGTTTAATTAAGATAGTCATCTAACAAATGGAGCACAAACTCCTGTGCTCTAAATTACCTGTCCTTTTCTTGGTGGCACAAAACAACAAAAGAAAGCGTTGAATTCTTTGTGGAATTCAGAGAGCTATAAATTCTGTGTCCACAGAAAGGCCAGATACCCCATTCACAAACAACCACTAAAGCATTTGATAGGCTAATGGGGAATAGTGTTCGTTGTACACCTTTGTAATTGGACATCATAAATCCTGAGTATGTGACAGGGTTGAACAAAAGCCTGTTTTTGTCCGTGTGTCTAAGCCACTGCACTTCTCGTATATCCTGCTCACTGTGAATGGGCGCTATCTGAATGGCCAATATATATGTTACAATGTGAGACGCATGGCCATTGGCCCCAGGGCATCGATCGTTGGCTTCCTCCCTGCCCCAGCTCTTGACCAGGAAATAGGCGAAGCAATCGGCATGGCAATGACATAGGGCTCTCTGGTCTTATCAAGATCTGTAGGTGAGGCTGTCAGCAACCATTAACCTTGCCTTTTTATCTGCACACTGGTGATTAACACAAAGCGCTTAAAGATCCATTGATGTGTTGGGGCTCATAGAAACAGAATATCCAGAGTAGACATAGCTAGAAGGGCCACACAATAGAACTTATCTCTGAATCAGCCAAGTGCGTTTCTTGTCTTCAGCTGCCCGCATTGCTATGAATATTGTCAGCCATGTTTATTTAATAGTACGTATATAATGTAATAATACATTTTGTATCCTTTGACTGATTAATTCTAGGCTGTAAAATGTTGATAACTTTCCCAAAATTCCTAGGTTTTCTTGCTTTTCACCTTCCAATTCCAATTTCACCTTTCAAAAATGTTTAACTAGGATTTCTGAAAAACCTGTAATTTTCTTAAAAAGGTGGACAGAATGTTGTCATTGCATCCATTCAAAAGCTGGAGAAAATGTGAAGTGGTCGGCTGTATGTTGAGAAGTGTTAGGACAACTGTTCTGGAGGAAAAGAGTAAATGATTTTCAATCGGCTAATAAAACTGCCTGTTTTTCAATTCCTTCAGAGGGACCTCAATGAGCTGACTAATGAATGTAGTACCACAGCTTTACTTTAGTCTTCAGTATCGCATGTGATACAAAGACCTTAGCCGCTTGCTATTGTGAGATCTAAAACCTCATTGACATCAAGTCGAATGACCCAAGGTGATAACTTGTAACCATTCTAGTTGACTCAGTCATCTAGGAATGAATTTAGGTCCGTATATTCTGAATGTGTGGTAATGGGTTATAACTCACTATTGCGCTTGGTGAATAGCAGTTGTATTTGTGCTTTTCTATTCAGTACAACAAGATCCGTTTAGCAGTCCTCCATAGCTCATCCCTTCTTAGAGGTCAATACCATAGACCACAGTTGTCAAACCGGTTCCACGGAGGGCCGAGTGTATGCTGGTTTTTGGTCTTTCCTTTCAATTAGAGCCCAATTAAGATGTAGACTGCCAGGTGAGGCGAGATCCTAACCAATTAGTGACATTCAATCATTCAGGTACAAGGTAAAAGCGAAAACCTGCAGACACTAGGCCCTTTGTGGATCTGGTTTGACACC
>JACXGM010040256.1:0-10284 GCA_016801145.1 Umbra pygmaea
AAGTATTTTACTATTAACTTCCTTATGTGGTCCTGTTTGTTTGTTTCTATGTTTGTCCTTTTATGTGTTGATATTGCACCTTGAGCTTATTGCGTATTTTTTCCAATGTGGTTTTATACTGCAAATGGCTAATAAAGAGAACTGAACTGAATAACTAATTTCCCAATAGCTCTAGATGTAAGGGATAAAATAAAAATGAGCACACAATTAACAAAACATCTTCTGACAGCGTCTCTTAACTAACCTGATTACATAACCCTGACTTGCTTTAATTAGAGAACCAGATTTCCTTAAATTATCCCAGCCCTCCTTGTTCTGAACTCAATAACCAAACACACACTCCTCTTGACCCAGTGACGTTTGGCAGGACTAAAGCCTGGACCTTAGTGCTGTCAAACAATCAAGTTTATAACCAACCCCTGTCTCTCAATAGCCTAACTTTATAATTAACACTTCCCAATTCTGTCCAAAACCTCCCTTTATCCTATTATCATTTAACCCAATGCAATCTCTAAAAGCATAACTAAAACCCCATAACATTATTCTGTCAGTTACATTCATAGTTCTATCATACCCAAAAACCCACCCATGAACTCATGATCCCATATCTAGATCCCATTTTTTCAAAAGGAAAATAAAAATAAAACCCATAGCTACCCTTAAATGGCAGAGACTTCAATAATCTTTCCAAAAAGCCATGATTGTCCTACAGACTCTAGCTTGCAACCATAATTTCAAAATTCCCCCAATTGCTGCATGAATTTCCTACCAACCCCCTTGACAATTGTGAATTTCACCCACCCCATTGGCACTAGCCAACATTAAGTCAATTTGAATAACTTTGTCAGTCTGCAATTATTATCTTATTTACTAATTTAAGGTAGCAGCTGCTTGTGATGGCCAAAACGCCAATGTTTTTTTCTTCTGTGGACTGAATGGTTAGCTACACCAGTTAGTCAACAAAGGAAATCTCCTCTTTCCTCTCCGCCAGACAACACAAAACAATTTGACAGACACAGAACATAACCCAGCTAGCACAGTGGGTCTGGCCCGATTCTGGCTGAGAGTCGGGGCACTCGGCAAAGAGTCAGACTTGGCAGACGTCATGTGGCCCGAGTGTGGGCAGACATCTGCAATATCACTTGCGGCTGTACAGGAATATAGCTGTTTGGCATTTTGTTTAATAAATGTATATGCGTACAATTGTGTCTACGTTATGACATTAGCTAACGTTACATCGAGTGTTTCAGTGTACAGCATCCGTAACTTATTCAATATTACTTAGCTAGCTAACGTTAGAGACAGCTAGCTAACTAGTTAAGAACTGACTGAAAGCTGTGTGTGTGTTGTAAAAGTATTTCTTTTTGTTATCATTGTTGAGCAAGCATTTATAGTCAATTCTTACAACGGTACAGTGTTTTTTTTTTAAGTACAATGCAGTTACCGGTAATACATGCATTTTAAAGTAATTACATTGTCTATCTGTCATAGTTTGTGGACGAGTCTCTGTAGCTAAACCATGTAGTTACCGGTAATACATGCAATTTAAAGTAATTACATTGTCTGTCATAGTTTGTGGACGAGTCTCTGCAGCTAAACCATGCAGTTACTGGTGATACATGCTTTTTAAAGTAATTACATTGTCTATCTGTCATAGTTTGTGGACGAGTCTCTACAGCTAAACCATGCAGTTACCAGTAATACATGCATTTTAAAGTATTTACATTGTCTATATGTTATAGTTTGTGGACGAGTCTCTGCAGCTCAACCGCTGCACAAGTTATTAGTAAGTCTTTGAGCATTTTTAAAACTGACTGTTGTGTCAAACTCTTAACAACCATTGTTTAAGTCAACTTTCTTGCTTTCTCTGTGCTAGGCTGTTGTTCCAATCTCCATCTGCAAGACCAGACCAAGTAAATGTGAGTGATCAATGAGAATTGTCAATTAGTTTACTCTAGTTTCACAAGAACATCTGTCTCTTTACATGCTCTTAGATTTACCATTATGAAAGGTAAAAATACTTTTACCCAGCATTATTATTTAATATACATTCCTTTTTAGTTTCCTTTTTCCTTCAAGTGCAACTGAAGATAATCTAGAAGCAACATTTTGCACTATGAACCAAAACCAGATAATTTGACCATATCACCCCAGGGGCCTATACTACGAAGAAAGATTTGGGGTTAGCGAGGTAACTAACGATGTTGGGTCATCTGTTACCGGGTTACATCGCCATTGGTAACTTATGCTGCGAACCTAAAGTCAAGATAACCGATTAACCCGAACAAAAGCACCGCCTACTGACCAATCAATTCTCGATTGAAAAATGGGTCATCATTCTAGGAGTCGCTATTGGCTTTCTCTGATGAGATCAGCGGAGGGAGTGAAGTGTCTTTGTCAGTTTCTTGAGCAGTTTGTGTCAGTGCAGTGCGATACATCAAAATTGTGCGCTTACAGTTCCACAGACATTATGCATAATGTTGCGCTTGATTTCGACTGGTATTTTAATGTCTGCTCTGTTTGATACGGACCAACATTAATGTATCCCTTGTCAATGTAGGTTGCAAATGAAAGAATACGATAAATAAAATTGATATACACGATCAGCATTAAGCAGCACTTTGGTTTAATGGAATACACAGTTGTAATTTGCCTATAGTCAGTGATATCGATTTCCTGGGCATTTATAAATACAGGGTGGCAATTTCTTCCTAACTTCCCTTCCTACTTAATGTTTGGATTATATTTTGTATGCTCTTCCTATTTCTCAAAAATTATTATTTACTACATTTGAGCAAAATATGCAGATCTCATAGACTTGTCCGTGTCTGCGATTGGTCTGATGGTGCACACACCGCCCCTTTTATGTGAACGCGCTCATCACTACATGGGGAAATCCTGGTTGATTTAACAAATTGATAACCACGGTCGTGACATCTCTTATCTAGATAGAAATTGTTAGGTTCAGTGAAACCAGATAATGAAAAGAAAACCAGGGCATGTTGAACATGCTTCGTAGTATAGGCCCCAGTTCTGGCACTTCAATAGCTTCTAGTCCAGGCAAGAGCTTACTTTAAACTAATGTTATTAACTTACAAAAGACTTAATGGACTTTCACCATCTTCTCACAGACCTCCTTATATGTTACAGCCCTAAAGAACACTCCAATCTCAGGATGCTATATACAGTATTTGGTAGTCCCCAGAATTAAAAGAAACACAGCAGCGAACAGAGCTTTCTCATCTAGAGCCCTTTTCTGAACAGTCTTCCAGGTTAAATCAGAGATAGTCTTAGTATTTAAACCTAAACTTTAAATGTAGGTTTTCAGCCAGTCCTATGGTCAGCCTTAGTGTGAGGTTTTTATTTTAGCTGTATTTAGTTAGGCTGCACTAACTTTCTAACCGGTGGGGGAACCCACTATCTATCACCCCCCCTTCATGTTTATATAGTCTTGCCATACTTAAATAACTATTTATATACCTAACTTTTCTTTATTCTATCCCCTCCTATTATGTCCTCACCCCACCCCCACTTGGGTTTGGGGCTAAGTCTGCTCTCAGGTCTTGGGATCAATATAGGCTGCTGTAGTCTTCTCTTTCAGCCTGCCTGGTTCTTCAAGTCAGCGGTCCTAGATGCTGGTCCTGGTCCTGACACACAACTGCTCCTGGCCTCCTTATTAAATAACTGCTGCTTCCATGGACCAGCTGAGCACAAATGAACTCACGGTGCCTAACAGGTGTGTACCGTACTGGCCACATCCCATACCCATGGACTACACCATTTTTTAATCCAACTGTCTTTGGAGAAGGAGATCACTCTCTGAATCACCTCCCAAGGTTTCTTCCTTTCTTTTGAGTTTTTCCTTTGTCTTATCTGAGGGTTTATGTCAGATCTATTTTTATGATATACACTGATCAACCGTAACATTGTGACCACTGACAGGTGAAGTGAATAACACTGATAATCTTGTTATCATGGCACTTGTCAATGCGTGGGATATATTCAGGAAGCAAGTTAATTTTTTGCCCTCAAAGTTGACTTGTTAGAGGTAGGGAAAATTTGGCAAGTGTAAGGATCTGCGCGACTATGATAAGGGCCATATGTTGATGGCCGGACAACTGGGTCAGAGATTCTCCAAAATTGTGGCCCTTGTTAGGTGTTCCTGGTCTGCAGTTTAAAGGATCTGCTGCTAATTCCATGGTGCCAGATACCACAGCACACCTTCAGAGGTCTAGTGGAGTCCATGTCCATCGACGAGTCAGGGCTGTTGATGGCTAAAGGGGACCTAAACAATATTAACCAGCTAATCATAATGTTATGGCTGATTGGTGTAAATGGGCATCTGTAATGCCCTTTGTGACATTGCTTATACAAAGGCTATATACAGTTGTATACAACTGTTTAAGCACCCCTGACAATTTCCTTGATTTATATTTATAAATAATTGGGTGTTTGGATCAGCAATTTCATTTTGATCTATCAAATAACTGAAGGACACAGTAATATTACGGTAGTGAAATGAGGTTCATTGGATTAACAGAAAATGTGCAATATGCATCAAAACAAAATTAGACAGGTGCATAAATATGGGCACCCTTGTCATTTTGTTGAGTTGAATACCTGTAACTACGTATCACTGATTAATTGTAGCACACAATATGTTTGTTGAGTTAATTAGGCCTTGAACTTTATAGACAGGAGAAGCTAATCATGAGAAAAGGTATTTAAGGTGGCCAATTGCAAGGTGTTGTTCTCTTTGACTCTCTTCTGAAGAGTTGCAACTAGTGATGGGTCGTTCACGAACGAGACGGCTCTAAGAGCTGGCTCTTTTAGGTAAACGTTGGGAGCTGACTCGCATATCAGAAGAGCCGGCTCCAACGTTCACTATAAAGAAAAGAAAACTGAAAAAAGATTTTACCAAATAACATTAACAAATAAAAATAAGAAAATAAAAAAGCCTATATGTTCACGCACACACATTCGTCCTGACTGCTGGGACTGCCTGTTTGTTCGTGCCTGTGTTTCCTGTCAATCAAAGATTCGGGCCTTGACAATTGAAATTAGACAGCAGCAGAGCACACTAAGCCAAGTAGATAGAGGGAGAACACCTGCAAGTAAAATAACAGCAAAAATGAGTGAAAGTCTGAAGCGAAGCAGCATTTGGATGCATTTTAATAATGTTGACAAAGTAAGAGCACAACATCGAATTTGTAAAAAACAAATCTCTTATAAAGCCGGCATGAGAACTGTGCACCCAATTGTAACGCTATCGGAGCTTCGATTTACAATACCGAAAATAAATATATTTATAATTTAATGGAGCAATTTAGTTAATTTCAGTTTATATACCCTACTTTAAAACGTTATACTTTAACTGCAAATGTGAAATATCATCTTTATTCATAATTTTGTTTCAAAACAATCAAATGAATTAAAATATATTGTAGATAGGATTCAATAAAAAAAATGAACAATATTTTTAACAGCATTTGTAGTGAAACTAACGCAAACTGTGTTAGATTTGGAAAACAACACTTTTTTTTAAGGAGCCGTTTCGGAGCCAAAAGAGCCGGCTCTTTTTGGTGAGCTGAGCCAAATGAGCTGACTCCCTGAAAAGAGCCGAAATGCCCATCAGTAGTTGCAACATAGGGGCCTCAACATCTCAAATGACCTGAAAACAAAGATTGTTCAACATTATAGTTTACATTTAGCTACACAAATCTATTACAGAAATTTAAGCTGTCAGTGTCCACTGTTAAGGAACATAGTGAGGAATTGGAAGACCACAGGCACAGTTCTGTACTGTGTTCTTCAGTTATTTGATAGATCACAATAAAATTGCTAATCCAAACACACAATTATTAATAAATGTATAAATTGTAAGGGTTGTCAGTAAATATAATTTGATTTAGGGCTGCAACAACGAATCGATGAAATCGATAAAAATCGATTATTAAAATTGTTGGCGACAAATTTCATTATCGATTCGTTGGGTCTACTTTGCTGCTCGCTGTGTGGTGGAGCTACGTCACTTAAAGAAAAAAAAACAGTTTAAACTGTCTGACCGAAATCCTCATTCTAAAATATTATGGCAGAACTTCACTTTAAATTAAACAAAAACATTTTGCGTGCAAACTCTGTAAAACATAAATGGAATGGCACCGGAGCACCACCGTAATGAGGGAGGCAGGGAGCACTTAAAAGAAAAAAGCTTGTAGCAATAAGCGAAGGGGACTCAACAGCATGGTAAGTTACTACATATTAATAGCATGAGTTGCGTTTTGAAATTAGGAATAATTCCTCCCACAGCAGGTAGTTCTAATCAAATAGCCGGTGTTTGGTCGCGATCCAGCTTAAAAGGTCTATTATTGAATCAATTCTACTTCAAAATTGTATGACAAGTGTATTTGACAAGCTGGCTAATTTTGTGGTAGAGCCGACGCAGTAGAGCTAACGTTAATCTAGCAAGCTCATTGATTAACACTACCTGGCAGTGCTCAAGTAAACAAACATAGAGTTTTAGTGCAAAACTAATTTAAAACGCAAACCAGATCTTACTATTACAGTATTACAACAGGGATGCTAATTTGTTAAACGTTTCACTATGTGATTTACTTTTATCGTTTTTCAACTACCGTTGTGCACAGTAGAAACTCCAAAGTCCGTTTCAAAATAAAAGTAATTCTAAAAACAGTAAATATGTCAAAATAAACTTATACAGGTAAAATACATAAAGCAACGAAGTTACTATTCAACAGGCCTTATTATAAGGTTATTTACAACTATGTTCTATAAAAGTTTTTTGTTCAAGGTTTTTTATTAAGGCAAAGCAATATTTCAAAACATTTTACAAATGAAAGAATCCCCCTCCCAAGCCCTATAAAAGCTGTTTTGTAGACAATTATTTTAACATCTCCGGTCCGTCTAAGCAAGGTGAAAAATACCATATTTTGCACCTTACTAAAGAAATGAGAATATCTTTTGCACATATTTTATAGCATACATTTAGGTCTGTTATGTGTTAAAATGATCAATTTGGAATAACATTTATTTAAAATAAAGTTATGGAAATATTTGTTAGTCTGTTTATCCGATTCATCGATTAATCGAAGAAATAATCCACAGATTAATCGATTATCCAAATAATCGTTAGTTGCAGCCCTAATTTGATTTAAAGATGCACCTTAGAACCCTATCCAACTGTGTGACTGTGCTTACATACCTCATCAATTCAGCTTGGCTGATGCACAAACCATGTGGTTTTAGCTAAAGCTTATCGTTTTAACAGTTCACAAAGCCATTCTCAAAATCAACAG
Organism: Umbra pygmaea; assembly: GCA_016801145.1. NCBI lineage: Eukaryota > Metazoa > Chordata > Actinopteri > Esociformes > Umbridae > Umbra > Umbra pygmaea. The sequence goes on from JACXGM010040256.1 coordinate 7,317, forward strand.
CCAGTCCATCCATCCATTCCATCCATTTTCATCCGCTTATCCGTGATCGGGTAAAAAAAATTAAAAATCAACAGCCAGTCGTGAAATACAAATAAAATAAAACAAGATTGTAGCCAACGTAAATCCAAATAAAGACACATCTGCAAAAAGAACACTTAAATATGTTCTGTAATTATATTGGCATGTTATGTAATTCATCCTCGTAAATAATACGGTAAACAGAAAAAAATCATGTTTAAAACTGATATTCTTGTTGATGTCTCTGTCTGGCAGAGCAGAAAGACAAATAGATGATAGATAAATAAATGAATAGATAGTCATTATTGTCCATTGGGTAAAGCAGTTCATAGTATACATCGTCATCATCTACAGAATCATAATGTTCATTTATATGCGTTTAGTTCATTTAATTTTTATGTGTTCCATCCAGAGACTGTAAAAAATATGGACAGCGTGACTGTGACGTCACCCGTTGGTTTCTGAAAAGCGTTTTTGAAGCTCATTGTGGGCGGAGACGGTCGTCGCCATCTTGGTAGCACGTCAGTCGACGTCAATCTCGGATAACCAAAAATGGTCAAAGAGGTGGTGCGTGGGTGGAGCTGAGGTGCTTGGTTGCTGATGCCATGCCCACCGAAGTGTGACATTAGCAAGTTAGCAAAGGCTAAGAAGCTAAGCTAAATGCTACCAGTATGCTACTTAGCATTGCTAGCGGTTGCTAGTCGGCGGTTGCCTATCACCATAACGTTGTGTAATTTTGCGAGAAATTCTTTGGAAGACGATGAAACCCTCAGGTTATATTTATGTTCATGATAAAACGTTTTATCAAAAATTCATGTTTAATGTTCCAATAAATAATCATAACTAAAATCTGTCAATTTCATGAATATAGCCTACATGTCAAAAACCTCGAATAGCTAATCAAATGTATTGTAGGGCTGGACGATATCGAGGTGTCTGTATATTAGAGTTTTGAGCAAGATGTGAAAAATGCCTTTATCGTGCGAATGTGTTTCTGCGCGTGTATACTTAAAAAACAACAGCCATCCGTTGCGCTTTCCTGTAGAGCTCCCTTCCCCACAACGGTCCCGGTTAAACACGCATGTAAAAGACAAACATCTCCACTAATCAGTCCTCAACAGCCTTGCCCGTCTATATTAGGCATCTAGGCAGTCAATCTCATAATGGTTAACAGTGAAGCATAAAGAGAAATATACTTTAGAATAACTATTCTTTTTTTAATAGATCAAATGCTTAACGTTTGACTTTCACATGCATGCATAACTGCATTAAAACGATTGCGGTCAGAGGTACAGTAGTTAGCCTACTCACACAACAAAACTTTACCAGCACACGATCACGCATTGGACAGAAGTGTACTGTGAATGAGAATTCCAGGAGACACTTTCAGCAAACTGCTGCAGTAACATCCTTTTTCCCCTGATCGTTTTTAAATAAACTCAGAGCAGCAAAATTAGAGCAAATCTTAAAAGTAAAGATGTAAATGTAGGCACAAATGGTATGGTAAGCATAATGTAGGCTACATGTTCAAATACGTTAATCACAAATCCGATATATGATTGAGCATGATTCTTTTCCAGAAATACATTCGGATTAAGAGAATAGAGATCAACATAGGTAAACATTCCACAAAAATCAGTGTTTTGATCAACTATTTGACAAAGTGCAACTTTTCATTAGCTAATTTCAATAAAGAAATTCTAATTAATTTTTTTACATTTGTGTACACATTTTCTAACCTTTTTAAAAACAATATTGACATGTATATAGTTAGTTGTTAGAATAAATTAAATATACAGAGATATTCATTTAATGGAGCTATAAAAGATATTCATATAACCCAGTCCTAATTTCTTTTTTCAGTTAGTAGTGGGAAATTAGACCAAATCATACGTTTGCTGTGCTGAATCTCTATACTGTTAGTCAAATATGTATTTCTCTACATAGATTCCTATTGGTTGTCTGGCAACCTATGGCTTGTAAAATAACAGTCTATGATTGGAACATCAGTTCTCAGGAGTCACGGTCTTGGTTAATGGTAGGATCTTGACGTAGTGTTGGGCACCAGGTAAGACAGTCAGGGTTGATTTTCCAGGGCGTGATAAATTAAAAGAAAGTCCAGAATCCCATGCTGGTGAGGACAGGTACTCCAAGGTTGAGGGTGGGTGCAAAAAAACACACAATTAATGATCTTTGGCTATAACAACAAGGCGACAAAAATCTCGGGCAAGCAAAACACATACCTGCAAACTCAGAAGGGCTGAAAAAGGTGACACATTTTATAAACCCCCCCCCCCCCAGAAGAAAATATAGGGGAAAGACAACATTTTCTTCTGGTAGAAAAAACTAACTCTGACTGTATTATTCAACGTTAAATGGTTCACCAGAGCAGGTGTTTCATCACTCATTAACGTTAAACCAGACACCAATGGTTCTTGTTTCATTAAATTACGTGTTCATTTTTCGCTCATGTCTATGACAAGATGTACATAAAAATCTGATAACAACACTAATGCAGTGGAGATAGCCTTGACAAAATCCTTCACATTGAACTAACATGTGTAGGTTAACAACACAATTTGCTGATCTTACGTTAGAGGAACGCCCCCGGATCTCTGAAAGCCACCTTCAGCGAGGAAAGAGAGGAAAGAGGAAAGACATCCGTAGTTTGCAAAACTTCTGGGCGAACAAAATAGTGGTATTTCTGAGTTCTGACATACTAACATTAATAAATATAACTTAAAGGAAATGCGATGTAGCCTATTGAAATGTGTTCAATAGATTATAGTAATAGTATACAGCTATAGCTAATTGTGTAGGCTACCGATTATAATAAAACAATCAAATACCTTAACAGAATAATATATGATTAGGTAAGTATCCCTGTTTTGGAAAAAGTCACTTCAAACAGACATTCTCATCTTCCACAAAACGTATGCAATGCTTAGGG
>JACXGM010040257.1:0-10365 GCA_016801145.1 Umbra pygmaea
TATTACTGTTGTTGATATTACTGTTGTTGATATTACTGTTGTTGATATTACTGTTGTTGATATTACTGTTGTTGATATTACTGTTGTTGATATTACTGTTGTTGGCTGTGGTTCCCTCTAGTGTCAGAGTAAAATCAATACATTTATTCACTGGATGGATTTGTGGGAATTAAAAATTAACAGTGTGACTTAACTATTTGGGTTAGGGCCGACATGCTTACTCTATGTAACACATTGAAAGCAATGCATGACACATTCGTAAGCACTTCATAAACTTTCAAAAGTACAATTTTCCTTTCAGGGTGGGCAGGTTATATAAAATCTGGGTTTTCCAACTCTAGTGTACTGATGGGCTTTTTCCCAAAACAAGCACCAACACACCTGTTTCCAATTAGACACTTCATGGCAATCCGTATGTGTATCAATCAATTGAATCAGGTATGTGGCTGGGAAGGAACAAAAGCGTGTTGACCCAGCAGCTGCCAGCATTATCACTCTATGAAATGCTAATAGCTTTGTATGCATTTCTTTACCAACTTTACTTCCTGAACCTCTTCAAAAGACTTGTATTTATACATGTAATTTAGCTGACACCTTTATCCGAGGCATCTGACAGAAGTGCTAAGATTTTAGGTATGTGTAGCATCAGGAATCGAATCCATTGTCCAACCAGATGACCACCGGAGGAGCTTAAAGTAGATCATCACCCCGATCTCTTCTGCATTTTTATAATTGAGGTAAATGTCAACTTAATCACAAATGGCTGGATGTGTTTCTAGACTGATGGATATATTGAATTTTTTCAGTATATATTTTTTACTGTTGCAAAAAGATTGTACTAGTATGTACAAGTGTCATACTACAAATGAGCCAGTTGTCTGGGTGATTGTTAGATCATTCATGACAGATGTCATCATGTATGCATGTGTTCTGCTTCATCGCTCAACGTGTGTTAACAAAACCTGACAAATGCCAGCCCTAACACCGGGAAAATAATACAGAAGTCACCATGGGACTGGCCCATCTAGCAATTTAATGAATATTTTACCTTATGTTTAGTCTTTTTCCACTTCACAATGTTGACAAATTCATCATTAAAGGAAACCATTTCATTGCCTTAGCATTACCATAAAAGGATCAACAGTTCAATAATTACAAGTACTAATATAATGTTAAGTGTTATCTAATCTGACTTTGTCTCCCATTCACACCATAGCATTTCAAAAACAATGGTCCAAACTAAAATTCATGGGCAAAACCAAACGGATGGAAAGGAACGGTTCAGGTCCCTTATTAACACAAAAAAACGCGGTAGCACTTTACTTGAGCACTTTACCACAATGATAGGTGTCTTGACTCTGGCTTTAGCTAATGTCATCCCAAGAATAATGCAAGGACTATATCAATTTTGTGAAGTGGGCTCAGATAAAGTGTCACTGAAATGGCTGTAGGAACAACAGTGGCAAGCCCTTTCCCCAAAATTCTGGTTTTCCAGAAATCCCAGCCATTCCTGGAATTCCAACAATAAAAAGGAAATCTGAGTATTCTCCAAATTAGATTTCTGGAAAAACAGGGAATTAAGGGAAAATTATTGGAATTCAGCAGCCGTCAGATTAATAATTTCCCCAGGTTCAGCACTGCATGTTAATGGACATTCCCAACCACAGAGGGCGCTGCAGATCTTTACACTATCTAGATCAGGGGTGGGCAACTAGTTTTGCTTCAGGGCAACATTGAGCTTTTGAAACCAAGCGAAGGGCCACATTTTATAGCGATGCATGAAAAATAGGTAATGTTATTTCATTATTATCAGAATTTAATCACTACTGTTTGTTTCAAGTCTATTTAGCGTACTCACAGACACCTGCACACTTTTTCAAGTATAATAAACCATTCAAGATATAAGGGGGTTGAAATCAAACCCAAACTTTTGTGACATTTTTCATGCATGATGCCAAAAAATACCAAAAATGGTTTGTTTAATTTTTTGTTAATTATTGTAAAATACTTGGGGACATATAAATAAGTAAATTAAACACTATGTATAGTAGCCTACATATATTTACTATTTCCTTATACGTTTTAAAAAACACAGCTTTCCTGAACCCCACCAAAAAATAATGTCCTACCTCCTTGCAGAAATGTTATTTTGTCATTTTCACTTCCTGATTTCTGTTCTGTAATGTTTTCAGTTTATCAAAATATAGTCAGTGAAAAGTACCCAACTTTGAGATGCGATTTTTCCGGCTGTCATTAATCCACAAGGATGAACCACTCCTCATTATTTGCATTGGCATTATTTTATCAGCAGAATCCCCTCTTCCTAACCATATTGGTACTATGTTGGTATTGTGCAGGATGATGTCCTATATCATTGCAGAGTTGCTATTTTGTCATTTTCATTTCCTACTTCCTGTCTGTAATGTGTTTAGTAAAAAAGGCGAAAGTCAAAACAACATGACCAAATTTAAGATGCGATAGCTCCGGCTATGATAAACCCCCATGGATGGGCCATCACTCATTCTTTTCATCTGACTGTCTTCTTTCCAAGCTTTAGTTGTTATCATTTACGCTTGACGCTCTAGAGCGTCGGGATACTGTGTACGGTTTTAAAACGCCTCGCGGGCCAGATCAAAGGACCTGGCGGCCGTAATTTGCCCACCCCTGATCTAGATTAAGAAACAAAAACACCCAGTGCTTTGGTGGGTCTCATCCATATCGTGTAAAGATCCACCACAAAGTGATGCGGCCGGTGACCCACTCTGTGTCGATGGCCATGAACATGTAAGGATAGGGAGTTTCCCTCCGCCGATAGGTCGGCCTGGTTTCTTACCGGTCTTTGGGGTCCGATGGGCTCTGAGACCCTCCTCGGGGGACGGGCCGATGGAAGCGAGTGGCAAGGAGACATTGCAGGGCTTCCCCCGCTTCTTCTGGATGCTTCTTCCTCAGTTAGCGTGAGCAAGCCCCGGCTGCTGTGGGTGGTGTGGTTGGTCTTGGGCCGCACTACCATCTCTGTCCGCAGGCAGAACAAAGGCATTAGAGTTAAGGACCCAGTTCACTCTGTCACACTGAGATGAAATAAACCTTGCCAGCTAGATTGCTTTTCAGCATGGAACCAGCATCTTTGGTAGATGGATTACTAGTTCAACTCATACCATTATCTTATATGCTCAAAACCCATTCAAATACACATCGACTTTGTGTAGTCTTTATATATTTTGTCCCATATGTTGACTACCACTAATACAATTGTCGTATTGCCTATTACAAGTGATTCAAATATAGATTCTGATCCTTGTACAGGACAGAATAAAACTGAGTACAAGTGAACAATGTATAACCAAATACATGTGAACAGAAGTGAACCTTGTTGAATGAAACTAGAACCTCAGAGCCCACCTCCTCCACGCAGTCTCCTCCTCTCCTCCCCGTCCTCCAGGGGCCTCAGCTCCTCCGGCTCCTCATCTGTTGTGCCTGATGTGGTGGGATGGAAGTCCCTCAGCTCTGTCTCCTTGTCGATGATCACCCACTCCTTGCTGTCAAAGTCCTCCTCCTCCGCCAGCGGCACCGACCGAATAAAGGCGTTACTGTGAGCCTCTTGGTCCGCAGATGCCACTGACCCGTCGCCATGGCGCCCGCGCTGAAGGGCACCCTCTACTGACAGCATCATGGCCGGCTGGGAGGAGTAGATGTGGCGCGACGGGGACCCTAAGATGTCCATGCGGGACCTGATACTGTGGCACACACATACACACGTAAATATAAATACATTAAGTATGATATACAGTGCCCTCCACAATTATTGGCCCACCTAGTAAAATGAGCAAGGGTTAGTAAATATTTAACTTTTGGTGAACTGGCACAATGTCACAATGAAAAGAATACAAACATACAACCTTTAATTGCAGTAAATTTATTTAGAGAAAAAAAATCTGTCTTTAAGAAATAATTATTTCCAACAAAACCACATGTGCCGCAATTAAAGGCACCACTACATTTATTACTTTGTACAACCTCCCTTTGTCAATATAACAGCACTGAGTCTTCTCCTGTAACATCTAATAAGGTTGGAAGATACAGAGTAAACTGAAATGATTCCTCTTTACAGACTCTTTCCAGGTCATCCAGGGTCCTTGGTCCTCTCTTATGCACTCTACTCTTCAGCTCAGCCCACAGGTTTTCAATAGGATTTAGGTCAGGGACTGAGATGGCCATGGAAGAAGCTTGACTTTGTGTTCAGTGAACCATTTTTGTGTTGATTTGGACATATGTCTTTTCAGTAAACTTTTCATGCCAAACCCACCTTGAGTGGTTGTTGCAAAAAAGCTAGATTTTTGTTTCATCCAACTGTAGCACTGGGTTTCAGTCAAAGTTCCAGTAGCATTTAGCAAACACCCGGCACTTACCTTTGTGGTGTAATGACAGGGACAGCTTTTTTTCTGGCACAACTTCCAAATAATTGGTTAGCATGGAGGTGGCGTCTAATGGTAATTTTGAAGACTTTGTGTATCTACAACCGCTTATCTGGCGTCGGGTCATGAGGTCAGCAGCTCTAACAGGAGACCCCAAACTTCCCTTTCCTGGCAACATTAACTAGCTCTGACTGGAGGATCCTAAGCCGTTCCCAGTCCATTGTGGAGATATAATCTCTTCATCTAGTCCTGGGTCTTCCCGGAGGCCTCCTGCCAGCTGGACATGCCTGGCATACCTCTCTATGGAGGCACCCAGGGGGCATCCTTACCAAATGCCCAAACCACCTCAACTGGCTCTTTTCTCAGCTCTGTTTTTGTCACAATGGTGCGGTAAAGCGTATGCAACACCTTCCCCACTGCTCCGATTCTCCGGCCAATCTTACCCTCCATTGTCCCCTCACTCGCGAACAAGACACCAAGGTATTTAAACTCCTTCACTTGGGGTAAGGACTCATTCCCTACCTGGAGAACATATTTCACCAGTTTCCTGCTGAGAGTCATGGCTTTATATTTAGCTGTGCAAATCCTGATCCCAGCCACTTCACACCCGGCTGCAAACCGATCTAGTGAGTGCTGAAGGTCACTGACCGTCATCAGGACCATGTCATCCACAAAAAGCAGTGATGGGCATACTCCCAGGCCCCCTCCAGGATCATTGCGAGAGTAAAGAGCTGGTCCTTTGTTCCACGCCAGGACAAAATCTGCATTGTTCCTCTTCAATCTGAGGTTCAACTATCATCCAAAACCGCCTTTCCAGCACCTTGGAGTAGACTTTTTAAGGAGGCTGAGAAGTGTGATACCCCTGTAATTGGCACACATTCTCTTTTCCCCCTTTTTGAACAGGGGAACCACAACCCCATTCTGCCTCCTTTGGCACTGTTCCAGACACACACGCAATGTTGAAGAGACGTGTTAACCAAGACGGCCCCTCACCACCCAAAGCCTTCAGCATTTCTGCACGGCTCTCACTATCTCAGTGACCTCCGACAGGGAAATTGACAACAGCCTCCGTGTCTTCCTCTATAATATAGGGTGTGTAAGTCAGATTCAGGAGTTCCTCAAAATGCTCCTTCCACCTCCTGATTACCTACCCAGTTGAGGTCAACAGTGTCCCATCTTTACTGTACACAGCTGGGATGGTTCCCCCTTCTGAGGTACCGAACATTTTTCCAGAAGCACTTCGGTGCCGACCGAAAGTCCTTCTCCATAGCCTCTCCAAACACAAACGCTGCTCTGCCTCTGACATGGCAGAGGCTGCCGCCCTTTGAGCCTATCGGTACCTTATAACTGCCTCTGGAGTCCTCTGAGATAACATATCCCTAAAAGACTCCTTCTTCAGTTGGACAGCTTCCCTGACCACCGGTGTCCACCACAGTGTTCAATAGGGGTGCAACAGATCAAAAAACTCAAGGATCGGATCGTTTGTCAGATCAGAGTCATGGATCGGATAATTTTTTGGATAAGCAAAAAAAAAATTACTTGAATTTGGGTTAGTTGTTTTTATAATTTTCAGTGGTTATGATGAGCAATATTAGAGAGAAATGTGGTTAATATTGATTGTTGTTTAGGTACATTAAATCACGTTAAGCCTTTTCCTCGCCATAGGAGCCAATGAAGAAGAAAACTTTAACGTGAGATTACTTCTATAATCGTTGGATTTCGGTTTAGTTATTTTGACAGGCTTAAGTGTTCATAACAAGATATGGCCATGAGAAATTTGGTGATGATTGACCATTGTTTAGGTACATTAAAACCACGTTAAGTTTTTTCACATTAATCGTTTTAGTATGTCCCGTAGGCGATGTCGTAACGTGGCTCAAACACTTTCAGCATGTGTTTAAAGTCCTCCTTTTGCACAACCGAATATGGCCTCATGTCTGCACCTATAAACACACTGATAGCATTTGTGATGGCTTTAGCCCGGTCTGATTAATTGCTTAAATGCCACGGTGATAAGCGGTTGTTTTGCAGCTTATGTTTTTTGTTTTCACTCGTGATGTCACTTCAAATGCTTGATGTTTCCACTGTCATATTGCTTTCTTGTGCCACAGTGCCTACACACTGTCACAGTTTTATCAACTAACCTATTTCCTTCATCGTTATATTTAACAGGGAAACCAAAATGCTCCCATACAGGGGATTTGAATGACGCGGGGCGTTCAAGCTCTTCCGTTACTCCGCTTGCCATGACCATGCTGTGAGCGGACTGAACATGTGCACAACTTTTTTAGAAGCTAGTGTTCAAGGTTTACCACCCCTTGAGGCACCAAAGACCTTGAGACCACAGCCTACCTCAGCAGCTACAGCAATGGAAGCTTTGAACATTGCCCACTCAGGTTCAATGCCCCCAACCTCCACAGGGATGCCAGAAAATCTCAGGAGGTGTGTGTTGAAGATCTTTCAGACAGGGGCCTCCTCTAGATGTTCTCATTTCACCCGCACTACCCATTTGGTCCGTCTTCCCCCAACCTCTGATCCAAACCAGATGGTGATGAGTTAAAAACTCTGCACTTCTCTTCACTCGAGTGTCCAAAACATACAGCCTCAGATCAGACGATACAATCACAAAATCAATCATCGACCATCGGCCTAGGATGATCTGGTACCACATAAACTTATGAGCATGCTTATGTTTGAACATAGTGTTCGTTGTACACAATCAATGACTAGCACAGAAGTTCAAAACAAACAACCACTCAGGTTTAGATCAGCCTCTCCAGGTTTCTCAATCATTGCTCACGTGGGGCTTGAAATCTCCCAGCAGTCGCCCCGTGCAGGAGTCCATTCAGGGTCTCCAAGAAGGCAGAAAACTCCGAGCTACTGTTAGAAGCATATGCATAAACAACAGTCAGAGTTTTCCCCACTACCACTCTTAAGCGTAAGGAGGCAAACTTCTTGTCCACCGGGGTAAACTCCAACACAGCTGTGTTTTTTTCTCTGAATAAATGTACTGCAATTAAAGGTTGAACGTTTTGTTATTATTATTATTATTATTATTATTAAATCCCCATTGCAAATCAGGTTTATTTACAGACGTTCAGCTGTTGGCAATGAACAAATCAAACAAAAGCAATTGAACTAGCTCAACACAACAAATGCTTCAAGTGGTTTCCCCAAATTTAAAAGCAAAATCATAGCAGGCATCTATAGTATTTAGTAGAGCACCATTTTGTTGTCATTACCTGCTGCAAACAAGATGCATTGCTAGACACCAACCTCTGGCAGCATTTCTGAGGAATCTTAGCCCATTCCTCATGAGCAATGGCATCCAGTTCAGTAATATTCATGGGTTTGTAACCACCTTCTTCAAATCCCATCAGAGATTGTCTCCTAATTTCCAGTCACTCAAGTGTTTTTCACAACCTGCCGTCTCAGAAATCTGGTCGCAGCCGTTGATAGCTTCCTTTTTCTGCCCCGTCCACGTAGTGTAACCACCGTTCCCTTAACTATGAACTTGCAAACTATGCTTCCAACATTTCGTCTCTGGGAAGATTCAGTGCCTTCACTCTCCTTTTTACTACTTCTCCTTGTTTGTGAAGGATAATGATCTCTGCTCCTAATTCTTTTGACTTCACGTGCAGTCAAACTTCAACAAACCCCTAGCCACTTCAGGGATTTCATGAGTTCCAGGTCAAGCACACCTGGTGCAACTAATGAAGCCCTTGATTAATTACATCAGGTGAGCTGTAGACAACATCTGTTTTGTATATTTGGAATTCTATTTAGGGGGTTGAATAATTTTGAGAACGGAGAAGTCATTATGAGTTGCATTTGCAGTTTAAATTGGGGAAACCAGTTGAAGCATTTGTTGTGTTGAGCTATTTCAATTGATTTGTTTGATTTGTTCATTGGAAACAGCAGAAAGTTTTTAAATGTTGACAACAAATCCAATTTGCAATCGGGGTTGAATAGACAGTCAATGTGACAGACCCCAACCCAAATAAATTTCCTGGACTGGAGTTTTTGGCCCAGAATAGCTATGCCTATAATGGACTTGCTAGACACAATGTCACATCTTAAATGTACCTTCCTACAATTCAATAAATACATATTTTTGTCTTGAAAGCTTTTTTTGTTGTTGTTCGTAACTAATGCTAGAAAAGTTTTGCTGTGTTCACCTCTGGCCGTAGCAGTCAGCGGCCCGGCCGTCAGCGGTTGACATGCGCTCTGACTCAGGGCTATTGACCCGGCGGTACCGGAGAGAGCGCATCTGGCCACTGGGGGACTCAAGCCCAACTCCTGCTCGACACGGGGACACAGGACACCCCCCTCGGCTGGGTTCATCGCCTTCCTGGGGCCCCTGCAGATATGGAGAGGAAGGGAAGGGGGAGATAATATTATGGAAATGTAACCTACTGTAGCCTACTACAGCACCTCTGACATTTGGATTTTAGCTGATTTTCTGATCCAGTGCATTTATTGTATCAGCACACAACCCAGTAAAGTAAGTACACATTACTCAATGAAGTAGATTTCAGAACATTCAGATAAAAGTGGAAAATAAATCCTATTAATCCTAATTTAAAGCATTATCTTCTAGTCTACAAGTCTTGTTGTGTCTTTCAGTCTGTCTGCCTGGCAGTCTTTCTGCATGTCCAAATTTTTGGTTTGTCTGTCCATTTATCATCGTCCACCCATCTTGACATTCATCCATCCCATATTTTCACCCTTTCCGTAACAGTACACTCCCTTAAGGAAAGTGATGCCATCCAGTGGCCAGTCCCTCTCCGCTCGTTCACTTCTCACAGACGCTCGTCTACCAGCCTCACCCCCCCCACCTGCCTCCCACACACCTTGCTCAGGCTGATCCGGAGTTTATTGCGGTTAAAGTCAGTGTCTTCCCAGCCCTCGCCCTCAGCAGGCGTCTGGGCCCCACCAACTCCTCCGACCTCGCCACCCTGCCGGCTTCCAGCGGGGGGCAGGACCGGAGGAGCGTTCTCCTGATTGCTGAGGTGCTGGTCCTGGTGAACACCATCCACATTGTCCCTCTGGAGGTCTCCATTGTTTGGGGTGTTTAGGGCTCTGGGGAGAGAGGATGGGGATTTCTGGTTATATGTGAGCTTTTATTTATGTCAGGACCAATAAACATATGCCTCATACATAGGTCACAACTACACATTTATATACAAACGGGTAATAAATTAAAGGAAAAACCTGCATGAATGAGTGGACGAACAAAATAATAAAGTTGCTGTGGGGGGAATTTTCCTGGAATGATTAGGGTCCACTTGGATCACTGCAAATCATTAGAAAGTTATTCTGAGTGACCATCTTTATCCCATGGTAAAACTACTATCCTGATGCTTGTTGTCTCTTTCAGGTTGACGCTGCCCCCACCCTCAGGGCACGAGCGGGCAATCAATGGTAGAGTGAGTGTATGAAAGTACACATAACCCTAATTTGGTACCAGTTTTGGCACCATTTTAAGTCAAAGTCAAAGTTGTTTATTTGTCATATGCATTGAATGACATCACATCATCCTATGCAGAGAAATTCTTGTGACATGGCTCGACACATCTACACAGTGGGCTTAAAAAAATTATATACAATATGAAGAAATTTTAAAACAATAATAATAGTAATAATAGCAATATACTATGTACTGAACAGTGATCTGGAGTTTACACAGCAGAAGTAATGAATAATATAAATATGGCATGGAAATTCCTTTTTAAAGGTGCATTGAATGAGTGGATGAGTGGATAAAGTGACCAGAGAATGACAGGGACTCAAGAAATGATTTGTAATCAATGTTCCATGTTAAGCAGCCGAATGGCCTGCGGAAAGAAACTGTTTTTTAGTCTGGTAGTCCGTGATTTGATGCTCCGGTAACGTCTACCAGATGGCAGCAGTGAGAAAAGGGCACGGCCTGGATGACTGTGGTCTTTTAAGA
>JACXGM010040258.1:0-10365 GCA_016801145.1 Umbra pygmaea
AGTGGTTGTTTTGTCATAGGAACTACCATTGATGCTACTGTAAAATGAGCCAGTGGTTGTTTTGTCATAGGAACTACCATTGATGCTACTGTAAAATGAGCCAGTGGTTGTTTTGTCATAGGAACTACCATTGATGCTACTGTAAAATGAGCCAGTGGTTGTTTTATCATAGGAACTACCATTGATGCTACTGTAAAATGAGCCAGTGGTTGTTTTTGTCAGATGAACTACCATTGATGCTACTGTAAAATGAGCCAATGGTTGTTTTGTCAAAGGAAATACCATTGATGCTACTGTAAAATGAGTCAGTGGTTGTTTTGTCATAGGAACTACCATTGATGCAACTGTAAAATGAGCCAGTGGTTGTTTTGTCATAGGAACTACCATTGATGCTACTGTAAAATGAGTCAGTCGTTGTTTTGTCATAGGAACTACCATTGATGCTACTGTAAAATGAGCCAGTGGTTGTTTTGTCATAGGAACTACCATTGATGCTACTGTAAAATGAGTCAGTGGTTGTTTTGTCATAGGAACTACCATTGCTGGAATGAGAGCTATATGAGCAGGCCAGATCTCCCTCCAGGGTTTGGGGGTTGGCAGGTTGTGGATGCTACACCCCAGGAGACAAGCGATGGTGAGGTGTTCCTAAACTGAGAGACAGAGTCAGTATTTACTAGTCTATAATTATTTGTTATATACTGTAACTCACGTAGCATTTCTGTACCCAGGGATGTACAGGTGTGGCCCTGCATCAGTCCAGGCCATCAAACATGGACACATCTGCTTCCCATTCGACGCACGTTTTGTGTTTGCTGAGGTAAGATGTTAAATCACTGAATAGACAGGGTGGTAACAGCAGGCTCATTTTGTCAAAATTACTAAAGTTTTACCTTACAACTATTTCCTGTTCTTCCTGCACTGTAGGTGAACAGTGATGTTGTGTTCCACTCACGGAACAGAGACGGAACCTTGACTGTAGTCAAAGTCAATACCAGTCATGTTGGAAGGCTGGTGTTGACGAAAGCTCCCGGCCGAGATGCACGTCGTGACATCACTGACAATTACAAGTTCCCAGAAGGTAAAGGACAGATGGGAGGACCCTTCAGAGTTATACACATATTTTAGCATTTTCTTTGTTAGTACACTTTGTTACTACAGTTTGTTAGTACAATCCCCAGGGTGTTCAACTTGCAGTGCAAAGTGAAGTTCTTTGAACTTTTCAGTCGACTTGCATACAGAATATTATTAGGAATTTAAACATTTACCGGTACACACCGGTCCCCTTGTCAAACATTGAACTTACAAATGCATCTATCTTCGGGGCCCCAAAAGGATCCAAATACTTCTCATCTTTTTTGACAAATGCCACTCAACTCTATTTCAGTGTAGGATAGGGCTTATGATAAAGAAATATTCTCTTTATTCTTTATTTTATTCATTTATTGGTCTCTATAGTCCTGAGTTCTTATTTTGTTCTCCTCATCCTTCCGAATTACAAAAAATTATCTATCTATCTATCTGTAGAATATGGCAATATCGCACTGTGCTGTGCCCAACATTTACCCAGCCAATGGCATTGTGGTGGATCCCCAGGTTGTTATGGCTCTGTTCAGATGCCAACATACAACACTGACCTCAAGAATATCATTGATACACTCTCTCTTTCTCTGTATTGTACATACAGTTACATCTGTGTCTCCTGTATATGTAATAAATAAATACAACTCTCTCTCTCACACACACACACCCAAATACAACCACAGAAATCCCAAACTTTAAACATAATCATAACCCTAAACCGACAGTATCCTAAAATAAGTAAACCAAAAGTCATTTTCCATAATGGCGGTCTGTCAAAAATCATTTCAGCCCAGACAGATCAATGCCAGAGGCCCAGCTTGTGAGCATTCTTTTTCAAAATAGTTTCGAAATATAACGACGTGTTGACACATGTGCAATAATTGTATTATTACCAACACATGGTCTAACAATGCACTCAGTTTGCCTCTTGTTTTTAGAACAGTAAGGATGATACATTTTGAATACACAGCCCTAGCAATTTGGGAGAGTCCGCTCAAAGTGGAACTGAGTCATTATTAGTGATGGGCATTCAAGGCTTCATTACTGTCCTTCAAGCAGCAACATATTGTTTTTTTAGTCCCAAATAAAAGTCATTTTTGAATTGCATTGCAATGTGTCAAATATCAGTGACTGTTTTTATTTTGCTAAGTAAATTCTGATCCTGCTGCATGAAGAACTAGTAATTAGTAGGTTGAACTTTGTCCAGGAAATGTAACCAATAAGTGTCTGTATGTGTCTGTTTGTACCTTTGTCATAAAAGTCCTAATGCCTCCCCACTATAACAAACACAATCAATTATATCTGTATAAAATAATTAGAAAGGTGAAACCTATTAGGAGTGATGTTATAGATGACTGACATTCTGTTTTACACATCTACACTAGTTTTGACACAAACCATATCATATCTCTCATTGTTTTCATCATCCACAGGTAGTCCTGAGGAGCGCACAGTGTTGGAGAAGGCAGAGGAGTATGGCAGCGAGCACGAGAAGTTCACCCCTCCGAAGGGAGACGTAGAGCTGGAGATCTTGCTGGTAGAGGTCAGGTTGGGGGACAGCTTTGAGCTGAAGTTAGAGTTCAAGAACACCAGCGACCAGGCTCGCACTGTGAACATGTACATCAGTGGCAATGTGGTGTTCTACACCGGAGTCACCAGCTCTGAGTTCCTGTTTGCCAACCACGAGGTGACCCTGAATGCCCTGACAGGTATGCCCAACTGGCCAGCTGTGTGAGGTCGTATGAGTGAAGGTTTTGCTTGCATGCTTGTATTTGGCATTGCTTGTGTGCACAGGGGTTAATGCTAAAGTAGATCAACATTATATCTGCTAGCATCAAGCTAGATTCTTCAATATTTCTAAAGCAGAATCTCAGGATCAAACCTTACTGACAATGCAGCTTTTAAGAGGTAATTTCAGACTGAGCCTGACTACAGTTCATACTGTGTGCATTATTGTTTACTGCGTGATTATTCTGAATCCTAAAACACAAGGAGACAAAGCTTGTACTGTAATTACAAGTCATTACTGTGTCTATCCAGCCCGGACGGAGGTGATAAAGGTGCCTTCCAAGGACTACATGAGAAAGCTGGTGGAACAGGCCAACCTCCACTTCATTGCCACTGGGAAGGTCAAAGAGAATGGACAGATAGTCAGCGCTATGAGGGTTATCCCCTTGCACATCCCCAGACTCTCTTTAGAGGTACGTGAAACTATAACGCTTCCTAGCTCTCCTCCTAGAGCATGGATCAAATTAAATTTGATTATTTAATCAAATAACCAATTAATTTTATTTAATACATTTAATAAAAAAATGAGTTGTTTTTCAAAGTACTAACTAACATTCAGCATTATGGCCCTATTTTAACGATCTGAAACGCAAGTATCAAACGGGAAACGCAAGTGACATTGTGGGAGGGTCCCGGGCGCTGTTGCTATTTTACCGGCGGTATGAATGACACTTCATTAGTCATAGGTGTGGTTTGGGCGTAACGTGCAATAAACCAATCAGAGCGTCATCTCACATTCCCTTTAAGAGCACACACGCTTGTTCCATGGCGGATTGCTATTATAACGGCAGATTATTGATTTTTATTTTTTTACAAAATGTAAATAAAGAAATGTCACAAGACATACTTTCCGGTGTTTTGGGCTCACTCTCCCTGAATCACGAGGTATGAATGCATGGTAATATTTTTGCAATGTAATCTAACATTAGAGCGAGATTACTTTGCTTGCCTCACTCTTCTGTCAAATAAGCTTTAAGGCATTTAGGTGCCTCCTGTCCTATCCAAACTCCCGACGCGCATTTTCAGTGTGCCTAATGTTCGTTCAATTAGGCTACACTGGGTATGTTTTCGATTAAACAGCATTTCACGCACTGTTGCTGGCATCAAATGGTGTCATCCTCAGCCATGTCTTTAACAGATAGCGTTGTCCCCTTTACAGCCACCCATCAAAGGGGGGATTCCCATCAAATATCCCAAGTAAAAAAAAAGTATATTTAAATTATACTCCAGTAATATACTTCTAGTATACTTATGTTTAACTATAAGTATGTATTCAATATATTTAAGTATATTTGAAGTATACTTTCAAAATATACATACCAAAATAATATATTAGAAGTATATTTAGGATAAATAAAATACATTTCAAGTACATTTAAATATACTTTTTTTTAAACTTGGGATGGCAGAGTTTGCCATAAATTAGTCGTGGCTTAAGCCAGGTTAATTCGCGAAAACATGGGTGATTTTACTATTAGCATCGCAAATGACATGTTGATTGAATGGGTTCCCTTGCGGTTGATGTATATCAGTGCGAATAATTCATTCTGATTAATTTCGGTAAATGTGTACACTAGATGTATGCCTTTTTTTTCACCTCTTCGGACACCACAATGATTTCCCTAGTGTGGTAATGCTTTCCTTCTAATTATGTATTGCAATAATGGGAACTGCTGCATTTGTGTAGATGAGAAGAGCAATAAGGTGTATGCGCGTTGTGCACACGCTACATTATGGCCAAGCATGCGCCCTTAAAATAGCATCTGAAAAACACGCCACTGGCTTTTAATCAGGTTTTTCCTGGTCAGTGGCAGAATTGATTTTGGGAACTGCAAGATAGCATCAGGGAACGTTTGCACCGGAACACGCCTCTTCTTTTTCCTGAACCGCCCAACGAACGCAAGTTCATTCCCTAATTTACTGATGCACGTCTGTGGAGGGAAAAGTCTGATATGCGTCGGGTGCAAGATAGGAATGATACATGCGTTGGTTTAAAAAGTATATTGCGCTGGGTGTAAGATAGGGCCCTTACTCTCAACCATGTGACCTGATCCGGGTTGATGGATATTAGTCTACGTTTCGACAGGCAGTTAAATTCTGATCTTTTCACCAGTTCATATCAGATCATTCCTTTTTTTTAAATCTAATTAATGTAGTCCTGAGGTTTACAATCTTCAGCTTAGGGAACCCCAGATGTTTGATATGTACAGTGCCTTGCGAAAGTATTTGGCCCCCTTGAACTTTTCGACTTCTTGCCACATTTCAGGCTTCAAACATAAAGATATGAAACTGTAATTTTTTGTGAAGAATCAACAACATGTGGGACACAATCATGAAGTGGAAAGAAATTTACTAGATATTTCAAACTTTTTAACAAATAAAGAACTGAAAAATTGGACGTGCTAAATTATTCAGCCCCCTTAAGTTAATACTTTGTAGCGCCACCTTTTGCTGCGATTAAAGCTGTAAGTTGCTTGGGCTATGTCTCTATCAGTTTTGCACATCGAGAGACTGAAATTTTTGCCCATTCCTCCCTGCAAAACAGCTCGAGCTCAGTGAGGTTGTATGGAGAGCGTTTGTGAAAAGCAGTTTTCAGTTCTTTCCATAGATTCTTGATTGGATTCAGGTCTGGACGTTGACTTTGCCATTCTAACACCTGGATATGTTTATTTGTGAACCATTCCATTGTAGATTTTGCTTTATGTTTTGGATCATTGTCTTGTTGGAAGACAAATCTCCGTCCCAGTCTCAGGTCATTTGCAGACTCCATCAGGTTTTCTTCCAGAATGGTCCTGTATTTGGCTCCATCCATCTTCCCATTAATTTTAGCCATCTTCCCTGTCCCTGCTTAAAAGAAGCAGGCCCAAACCATGATGCTGCTACCACCATGTTTGACAGTGGGGATGGTATGTTCAGGGTGATGAGCTGTGTTGCTTTTACGCCAAACATAACGTTTTGCATTGTTGCCAAAAAGTTCCATTTTGGTTTCATCAGAGCACCTTCTTCCACATGTTTGGTGTGTCTCCCAGGTGGCTTGTGGCAAACTTTAAACAACACTTTTTATGGATATCTTTCAGAAATGGCTTTCTTCTTGCTACTTTCCATAAAGGACAGATTTGTGCAGTATACGACTGATTGTTGTCCTATGGACAGACTCACCCACCTCAGCTGTAGATCTCTGCAGTTCAGCCAGAGTGATCATGGGCCTCTTGGCTGCATCTCTGATCAGTCTCCTCCTTGTATGAGCTGAAAGTTTAGAGGGACGGCCGGGTCTTAGTAGATTTGCACTTGACTGATACTCCTTCCATTTCAATATTATCGCTTGCACAGTGCTCCTTGGAATGTTTAAAGCTTGGGAAGTCTTTCTGTATCCAAATTTGGCATTAAACTTCTCCACAACAGTATCTCGGACCTGCCTGGTGTGTTCCTTGTTCTTCATGATGCTCTCTGTGCTTTCAACGGACCTGTGAGACTATCACAGAGCAGGTGCATTTATACGGAGACCTGATTACACACAGGTGGATTCTATTTTTCATTAGTCAATTAATTCAACATTGGATCATTCAGAGATCCTCACTGAACTTCTGGAGAGAGTTTGCTGCACTGAAAGTAAAGGGGCTGAATAATTTTGCTCACCCAATTTGTCAGCATTTTATTTGTTAAAAAAGTTTGAAATATCCAATAAAAATTCTTCCACTTCATGATTGTGTCCCACTTGTTGTTGCTTCTTCACAAAAAATTACAGTTTTATATCTTTATGTTTGAAGCCTGAAATGTGGCAAAAGGTCGAAATTTCAAGGGCGCCGAATACTTTTGCAAGGCACTGTATGTTAAAGCCCTGACTGATACACCTGATTAGGCATGCCAGCTAGTCATCTGAATCTAGTTTGAATCTGAATCAGGCTGCTTGTGAATGTTATTGAATCACTAAATGTAACACGTCACCTACTGTAATGTAAATCCAGGCATTCGGAAACATATGTGTACTTGTCAGTAAAGCCTAAAAACAAAACAAATCTAACTTTTTTCAATGAATTGCTTCTTGAATATGCCAACTTTCAGTTTAGATGAATGACAGTTGTTTGTTTCTTTAAATACAAAAATGATTTATATGTACCATGTACTGTAGATTAGTATACTGGACTTTAGCAATATGCTCAGTTTATGGATTCCAGGCAGCCAGTATCAGGAAGATTATAAACTCATCTCCTGCTCTGTGTAGGTGTCCGGTCTGGCTAAGGTGAGCGAGAAGATGTTAGTCATTGTAAAGTTCACCAACTCATTCAAGTTCAACCTGGAGGATGTGTTTCTGCGAGTTGAGGGCCCCGGCGTCATGCCACCCACCATTAAACATTATAGGTAAGCTGAGCAGTGCGTGCATGTGCATGTGTGTTCAATTTTCATGCACTAAGCACTATGTGTTTGTTTTGTACTCCAGCATGATCACGGCTGGCTCCTCCTTAACGTGGACAGAGACGTTCTACCCCCGTAGGGCGGGACAGACCCGGCTGATGGCCAGCCTTGACTGTCGTGCTCTTAGACAGGTGTACGGACAGGTCGACCTCACCGTCGAGCCATGAGGAATAGAAAAAGATGCATGTCAAAGCTATACAACACAATAACATACTAGTTACAGTCTATTTAGCTACAGTTAAGCTTCACAAGATAATATTTTTGTAGTTTAGTTCTGTTTTTACTTGACATCCAGTGATGAAGGATTAACAAAGAAGCTACAAAAACCATGAGATTTAAATGCAGGTGTTTTCTTGACACCTGTGGCCTAGAGGTTAGAGATGCTTTTCTGTTTAATGTTAGTTAATGCATGGTTACATTTAGGATCATGAAGGTTGAAAAATATAACAAGAAAATGTATAGGAAAAGTTACAACTAGTGTATCTGTTTTGTTTTAGCGTTTGACCACAATAAAATAGTATTGCTGCAGTTTTTCAATCTGGGGGTGTGTCCTTTCCTTCTATTTTAGTAAAATCAACAACTTCTAAGCAGTTTGTAAAATATTAGCATACAATTATTCATCATTCTTTGTACATTTGCAAATGTCAATAAGTAATCTGTAAATAGTACACTTTGCGTTAATTAAAACTGTCTTAATTATGTATGTGCAAAATTAGAAATGACTAATAATGGACTTTTAAAGCAGTTATAAAGTTTTTGGTCAACTTAATAAGGTTATTTATACCATGGTTGTGTATTGTACATACATGTTTTGACTTATATATAAACATGTGTCATGAACTATATTTATTAAAAAGGTAAATAGCAGTTATATGGGATATTAATACAACTTTTTACTCTTCTACAAATAAGTCATTGTTAATCAAGTATCCCATAAAAACATATACAACACTTGACTTCATGCCAAAATCCTGGATTACCATGCCTTAATATATCAAAACATTTCTGCACAAACTGCGTTTTCAATCAGAACAAAATCAATATATTTCATTTTACATAATTTTTTTAAATACGCAAAAAGTTGGTTCAGTTCATTCTTCTGTTTTTAAATGTTCATGACTCTTTCGGTCAACTTGTTCTTAATAGATATGAATGGTATTTGTGTCAACTTAACCCTGGCACGTAATTTTAGTCATTAAAATCTCAGATGGGCCCTTTTTATCTAAGTCTCAGTTAAGGAATATGAGGAGGGTGCCTTGAAGTTGGACAATTAGTATGACCTCTCTACTAGGGTTGGTTTCTTCATGCACACAATCTGAATGCATATTTCCATCCCACGCTGTATGGCCATTGGCCAATAATGGCTTCAGTCAGCCAGGAAGTCCAACCTTCTATGTGGTTATACCCTGATTTTACCAAATCTTTACTTTATTTTTAAAAGGGGACAGTGCAAATTAATAGAACACATGACTTACATGGGTTAAAAATGCCAATATTACCCAAAAAGGCAATTTTTCATCTGTAGTCCCCTTGACTTGATGTTAAAAAAGGCACAAAAACATAACAAAACGAAAAGACTCAGAAAAATCCTTGACAAATTGCACATTTTAGGAAAAGTTACAGGCTAGACAACAAGAAATACAAACATTAGACAAGGCATAACACTAAGAGCAATAAAACCAATAGTATAAATTCACAGCACAAAACACAGCACAGATATATTACAAACTGACAAAATAGATCCATAAGTAATTTTAGTGCTGACATATATATGTACTGACCATCCATTGTTTCAGCAGTAAAATGTTTGTATGTATTTACTTGTCTGATATGGAATCTCATTGATACAGCCAGAATGATCCTCCACTCTGAAATGTATCATTTAAGTATGGGAGGGCTTTAGTCCAGCCCCCTCTCCCCCTGCACAAGTGTTTTTATCTGGAATACTCCCCAGGTTTTGCAAATGTCAAGGATGCCAGTACATCCACTTCCATGCTTATGAATGAAGCAATTACTCAGGAACATTTAGGATGTATCCCAAACCATGTCTTTAAGTCTTAAAAACAATGTTTTATTCAGTATTACGTTATTGCCTCACAAATGTGTCACAAGGAAGACTGAAAAGATTTTAAGGATTCAACTTGGGCGGGAAAAGTGACCAATTAAACCACAAAAAGACATTATCCAAACATTTGACATGCCATCTTCTTCACCACAAAACTACAAAAACATTTTAACCTAAAATCAAAGACAAAAAAGCTAAAAGAATTGTGACAAATGGTTTTACTACAATGTGGTTAATACGTAGTCAGTTTTCTCCCATCAAAACAATTTGTTTGCTGTTTTACAAAACAGAAATCCCCTCGTTCCTGAGCAGCTTTCATGCAGCCGTGCAGCAAAGATTAGAAGGACAACCGTGTTTGATGTGTCTGGGTGGTTTATTACATCTTCCACAGCTAACTTGGCCATGCTTGAAGAATTACTGAATGTATGATTTGTTATGAACTACATGTCATGCTCTTCCTTGAAATTAATCTGCTTAAAATAAAAAAAGATGCAATTATTAAATGCAATTTTCAATAAACCAAATAGTTAACAATAGAAAAAAGGGGGGTTGTCAGTGTAATGCAATCCACTCTGTATACCATATTAGGGCATCAGATGGCTCAGTGGTTAGGGGGGAGTCAGACCTGTTTTTGGGAATTTGCTCCAGGGAATGTCCCTGTACTTTAATTCACTCTGCATAACCATGTCTGCTAAATAAGGAAACAAGTTTAAAATATCATTAAACAGTAGAGGGTGCTGTTTGCTTAATCTTGATCTGACAGATCATCTATTTTACACTAAGGTCTCCAGCCCTGCTCCTTATTTAACACAAATTATTATTAGGGCCCAAGCCAACGGCGAAGGCCCTATTGTTTTCCAAAAGATTATTAGGGCCCAAGCCAACGGCGAAGGCCCTATTGTTTTCCAAAAGATTATTATTATTATTATTATTATTATTTTTTTCCTACCTTTTGGGCACTTTTGGGGCCCTTAACATGCTCAAAAACTCTTGAAAATTTGCACACGGGTCAGAACCCG
>JACXGM010040259.1:0-10365 GCA_016801145.1 Umbra pygmaea
GTGTTTTTAGATTTTCAAATGGTCTTTAAGGCACCACTGCTAGGCTGTTTCTTCTGTAAAATTACTTAAATGGCAGCACTGATTGGCTGTTCTCTGTGTCAATCAAATCGCACATTTTGTGATATCAAGGATTCAATTTGAACTAGTTCGAAACAACAATCTTGATATCAAGAAATAGATTTTTGATTCAGGGAAGGGAATTGTTGATTTAAAGAAGGGTATATCTTGATATCAAGAATGGAAATTGTTTATCAAAAATACAAAGTCTTGATATCAAGAATAGGAGTTGTTGATATCAAGAATGTAAATTCTTGATATCAAGAACGGGAATTTCAACTAGTTCAAAAAATGAATAAATGTTCAAATGGCTTGCCATAATCCCAAGTCCCATCACTAGTTCTAATCAATCACAGACCGTACATATCGAGGCAATCTTCGAACTCCCTCGGGAGTTTCGTGCTACTTTGACATGAGCTCATCGATATGTATTCCCTTCGTAATTATACAATCTATGATTCCTTCTAGCAATATGGCCATGCCCATGACCACCCCCCTGAATTCACGAGGCTGTCTCCGATGTGCATTGTGGTCCCTTTAGGACCCTCAACGACAAAGATTTAATGAATATTTAGCTATGTTGATTAAATAAATGCAGGAAATAAATTATTTTTATTGTATACATTATTTAAATACTATTAATTACAGATGTTGGAAATGTAACTAAAATGTATTAATGTCAACCAAATAGAAGTGTATGTGGCTAATTTAGGTGGCCAAGTATTTTGCCTTCCTAAAATCCACTTGTGTATGAGCAGTAGGTTTCTGACAGGTAGCCTACCACAAGAATCGATCTATCTACTGCCTAGATTACACATTTCATCTTGCGTAGACATCAATACTAAGGCCAAGATGTTTGAGGAGGCTAGTGAGGTGTTCGATAACATGTTTAAGTCCTCTTTCCCCCTGACTTTCATTGTGTTTATCCCTGCGGTGTTGATTCTGGTCTCTCCACTTCCAGCCGAAGCGGCACATGAATTTACAGTGTACCGCATGCAGCAGTATGACCTGCAGGGACAGCCATATGGTAAGCATGAAAACTAGCTGCTGTGCTGCTCTTAAATTATACAATGGTAAGGTTGTTCGGATATATCACTGCAAAATGACAGCAGCTAACGCCACTGTAGCTCGCTTCTAGCTATCTAGCTAACACAGTTTACCGGTTGCTAACCAGCTAGGTTACCATGTATAGCCAGGCTACATTGCATATAGCGAATGGTTAGCTAGCTATGCTAATGTACGTATTCGCCCTTCATGCAACAACTAGAGCGGTATTCGTAAACATGTTCATGTTTATAGCTTATTCCCCAGAATAGTTATAAAGTTAAGATTACGTGTGCTTACTTATTTTAAAACTGTGTAAACACTGAACTAATTTATTTTCTGGCTGTTAAAATATTCACACCAGTGAAATGCATAACCACAAGATAATGCATACCGTCCATATTTTTAGTTTACAATTATTTTATGTGTAATTGCAAGGATGTTATACCTAAAGTTATCAGCTAGAAGTCTTCCTAACCTAAGGGAGGGCCACTGACCACAGGAGTACGTATATCACAACGCAGACATGACAGCACTATGTGGAATACTGTAGCGCAATAGTGCAGAATAAAAATACAACTTACTGGTGACAAATGTCACGTGTCTAGTCGGTCACAGAATGAGTGGTGTTTCCACACATCCCGTCCCAACTGATTAGATCCAACTGTGATTCCAGGTACAAGAAATGCTATATTGAATACAGAGGCCCGCACAGTGGAGGCGGAGGTGCTTAGCCGCCGCTGTGTCATCATGCGGCTGGTGGACTTCTCTTATGAGAGATACCAGAAAGCCCTGCGCCAGTCTGCTGGGGCTGTGGTCATAATTCTCCCCAAGAATATGTCAACTATGCCGCAAGACATAGTACAGGTAATAATACATTAAAGTTTCTAATGATTGGGTTTGACCATACAGCAAACTACAGCTCTACTGGTGTAAGTATGTTTATGTTACACTCAAGAAACCTGATGGGTGACCACAATACTCCAGGGTTTCCATTTGTTGGGGGAGGGGGGATACCTTTACATAAAAACATGTATGTAAGGGATTACTACAAATGTGCATTAGATTGCCATTCTAAGATGTGCTTTGTACAATTATAACAACATTCCAAGGTTGGTACTGCCATCTGAACCCTGTTTGCTCGCAACACTGTACAACTGTAGAGGGAAGATTTATGACGAGTTATAATTAATATATTCCCTTTTTCCTCTGCGGACAAGAAAATATGATAGGAATGGTTACAGAGTGTGTAGTGAGAATCGTGTTGATCTTGTTAATAACTCAATATCTCTAAATCTGACTCCATATATGTATTGACATTTAATATACAAGTAGCTCTGGGCTACAAAACCCACATTGCTTGGAATCCGCTAGTTAGCTAGGCTTGTCGCCCCAAACTTGCAACTTCTTTGGCTGATCCATCTTGACTAGTTGATTGGTCATATAATCACACCTCCAAACGGGTCATTATCTGACTCCAACTAAGTCATCAGATAGGATCAATTAATTATACAGAAATGTGCCTCAGTGTCAACCTGTGATGGAGCAGATGCTATAATGGCACTGATACACAGATAAAAAAAGTATCTTTCCACCTCCATGGTTTAAACCCACACAGAACAAAACTAGCCAAACCAGACTTGCTAAACCAGTAGGTTGAATGTTTGAGGTTAACACACTGGCCCTTCCTGATAGTTTTGCAGGGTTGTGAATAGGGCTGGGCGATATGGGCCGAAATGAATATCTCGATATATTTTGTACCTTTAACGACTAAAGATATATATCTCGATATTTATTTATTTTTAAAGTTTGTAAAATGTGTACACATATTTCAAGAAAAAAGTCATTTTTCTTTGTTAAAATTAACAAGTGAAGAATTGGACTTTCTTTGTCAAAGAGGTGTGCAAGACACAGATATGGTTTTGGAACATTTACCAATTTCTGTCAATTTCATATTCAAATCTATTATAGTAAAAGAATAATGTTCAATCATATTGGATGTGGTGAGTAAGTATGACAAATAGAGCTGGGCAATATGGAAAAAATCTAATCACAATATTGTGGACCAAATAGCTCAATATCGATATTGCGGCAATATTGTAGGGTTTACAATTGGTGCTTACAAAGAAATATTTACACAATGAGATTTTTGATAAATAATCATCATTGATGTGTATATAATAACTAAGTGGGGTAAATGCAAATAATTGAAAAGCTAGAACAGTCTGATAATTTCACAAAATTACATCACTTTACTGTAATCCAGCCTTTAAAACCAGGAAAAGATAACACTTTTGTCATATTACGATATCAAAAATCTAAGACTATAATCAGTCTAATATCACGATATCGATATAATATCCATATATTGCCCAGCGCTAGTTGTGAACATGAACTGTACCTTCCGTATTTTTCCGCTCTGTAGCAGTTCATGGAGCTGGAACCAGAGATGTTGGCCACAGAGACTGTGGTCCCGGTCTACTTTGCTCTGGAGGATGACGAGCTGCTCTCCATCTACACACAGACCCTGACCTCCTCCTCTTCACAGGGAGCCTCTTCTGCAGCAGAAGGTACAGCACACGTTTATAGTTTTTGATAACATATATTCTTTACTAATATAAATTGTATTATGTTTCTTTGTTTCATTTGACTACCACTGCATTGCTGGAGCCGTGGCACAAGATTTTCACTGTACATGCATTCACATCTGTGTTTCTATTCATGTGACATACTTGAAATTGATGTTTGGATATCTGTGCCCTTTATTTGTTTCTTAGTGCTCATACACACAGCCACAGCCAATGGCTTTCAGATGGTGACAAGTGGAGCTCAGAGCAAGGCAGTGAGTGACTGGGCCATAACCAGTCTAGAGGTAAGAATACAGATGAGTAAAACCAATAAAGAATTATTATGTTAGGTTTACCCACCCATGGGTGTAATTGGATAAACACACCTGTTCTAAATAGATTTTTTAACCTGTGTCAATTACAAGTAGACTTGATTTTCTGTCATGTCTTTGTTTATGTATGTGTGTTGAAGTAAGATAGATTTCAATCCTAGATGAATAATGGCCTTAACTATGTGCTGGAGCATCATGGGACTTCTGTCTTTTTCCTGAGTCCGAGTTGAACTTGTACCTCATGCACACCACTGCCAGGCGAGGGCTTTGTTTGAACAATGCTGTAATTGTGAAAGGTCTAACATTCCTTGATTGTCTCAAGTCTCCACAAATATGCAAAATGGTTGTGGTCAAAAGTTCTGAGAATGTCACAAGTATTGGTCTCCACACAAACATTTGTTTTTCACTGTTCTTTTTTTTGTCAGTAGTTACTATGGTATACTGAAGTATAATTACAAGCATTCCATAAGTGTCAAAGGCTTTTATTGACAATTACATTAAGTGTACGTAAAGAGACTATTTGCAGTGTTCTTCTTGTTCAATACCTCCACAATCCGCCCTGGCATGCTGTCAGTTAACTTCTGGACCACATCCTGACTGATGGCAGCCCATTCTTTAATGATCAATGCTTAGAGTTTGTCAGAATTTGTGGGTTTTTGTTTGTCCACCCACCTCTTAAGGATCAACCACAAGTTCTCAATGGGATTAATGTCTGGGGAGTTTCCTGGCCGTGGACCCAACATTTTTATGTTTTTTTCTTTAAGCCACTAAGTTATCAGTTTTGCCTTATGGCAAGGTGCTCCATCATGTTGGAAAAGGCATTGGTCGTCACCAAACTGTTCTTGGATGGTTGAGAAAAGTTGCTCTCGAAGGATGTGTTGATACCCGTTCTTTGTTCATGGCTCTGTTCTTAGACAATATTGTGAGTGAGCCCACTACCTTGGCTGAGAAGCAACTCCACACATAAATGGTCTCGGGATGCTTTACTGCTGGCATGACACAGGATTGATGGTAGCACTCACCTTGTCTTCTCCGGACACTGTGTTTTCCGGGTGGCCCAAAATATCGGAAAGGGGATTCAACAAAGAAAATGACTACCCCAGTCCTCAGCAGTCCAATCCCTGTACCTTTTGCATAATATCAGTCTGTCCCTGATGTTTTTCCTGGAGAAAAGTGGCTTCTTTGCTGCCTTTCCTGACACCAGGCCTTCCTCCAAAAGTCTTCACCTCACTTTGCATGCAGATACACTCACACCTGCCTGCTGCCATTCCTGAGCAAGCTCTGCACTGGTGGTGCCCATATTCTGCAACTGAAATAACTTTAGGAGATGGTCCTGTTTTTTTAGATGTTATAACACAGATATAAATTGTCAATACAAATAACTGTTCTTTAGTAATGGTCTCTCTATTCTCCCCAGGGTCGACTGGCTGGAACAGGAGGTGAGGACCTGCCTACCATTGTTCTGGTGGCTCATTATGACTCCTTTGGTGTGGCTCCGGTGAGACGACGCCTTTAGACACCTCAATATATTTAAGCACCTTACTATCAGTCTTTTTTACTCTATGATGTTTGTACATTTCATTCATGAACATTATGCTCCTCAGGAAGTGAAGATGCTAAGATGATTATTTATCAGGGATGTAGTTCTTACAAGAATATGTGGATTTTTTACCCAGAAACTCTTGGCCATGCTTGAGGGGGGGTACCCTGGCAACGCCATCAGAAAGCGCAGGCTTGCATCCATACTCAACATAGCATCTGTCTGGTAGCAATAACTAGGCTTACAATTGAGCCAGGGTAGCTTTTACAGAGTCCAATGAGCGTCATTCGATGAACTATGAGTTTGTTTTAAGTGAGGAGTTAGGAGACGCACAAAGAAATACATTTGAGAAACAACAACTGCTTGTTGTTTTTTGTTTTGATTTGTTAAAGGTGGATCAATCACAGTCAAATGCATTTTGCTCAGACATCCCTTGTGTCAAACTATTTGATTTCTTAGACTGCCAAACTACTATCTGTGTAGTGTTTGAATGAAAGCTTTTTGTTTCAGGCGTCATTGTGAGACTGATGGGTTGAGTTTCAGGAATTTGGTTTCAGGAATTTATTGTACTGTCTGGGGCTGTTTTTTAGTCATTTAAAGAGATCCCAAAGATTTTTTCACTGTCAGCCTGGCTTATGTATATTTCGTCTGAACTTGAGCTGGCCAAATGCTTTCTTGAGCAGCTGACAGGAAATAAGTATTAGCACATCTTGCTGCTGCATTTGCAAGCAACATTTCAACTAGTGAATTCAAAGTCAATGTAAAGCATGCTGTGTTTTGTAATTACATTGTATCTAATAACAGTTCACATACCTACCAGCCTGTTACTTAATTAATTTAAAAGGATACTCATTAGATACAATGACTCAGTGACCTAATGGCCTATGTGTTTAACTGTTCAAGTTATGTGTTCTGTTGCCCCCTTCATGACCATTACCCATCTGCCTAGAGAGCATCATAGCAAAGGTCAGTGTAGTAGCTAGGGATGCACCGACGTAGTGGCACAGATCTGTACGCTGTGCGTAATTAATTGTCTCACAAATAACAGAAATTATTTAATTGTCTTTGTGTTCATTTTGGCCATTGTCCTTTTCTACCAGCACATCCCATCCTCATCACATACTAGGTAATTTTCTATTCAACAGCAGCATTTCTGGCAAAACATTGTTAACGTGCCATCAGGTTCGGTCATGCTTATACTTAGATACTCTGAAAAAAGCGCTTGCATTAAACCAGCAACAATAACCTTAAACCACAATACTGTATGTAGTGGCTATTCCGTTTCCTGGCCTTGCATAAATGTACCTTTATTCCAAAATGCTTTTCTATCTATTTAACAATTATAATAATTCTAATTCTAACAACATTCTAATAGCCTAACATTTTTTTGTTTATATTTTCAAATGTTTTTTATTTAATTTTCATAACTTTAAGTAAATGGCTTTTTTTATTTGAAATTAGGTGCTGCTAGATATCCACTATTGTGTCTTAGGCCTATAGTGGCTAGAGTCTAAAACATGAAGAAAGCCTAAGCAATAGCTAAATGCTGAGAATTAAATACAATGTTGTCTTGTCCAAGTTAAGTAATTTTTTTTAATTTGTCCTAAATCCAAATGTGCACACAGTGGACTAGTTAGTTCATCTTTAAACCCATTTTGTTTATTTCAGGGATTTCTAATAGGAAATTGGTAGTCGCAGTGTCAATAACTATAGTTTGCGTGCGTGTGTTTATGCTAACCTGTTGCTGTGCTGCACATGTACTTATTTTAAATGGTTTGTTTAGGCTAAAAACATTTTGTGTAGTCTTACCTAACGTAATGAAAAAAGTAGGTCAAGACAAGTAATGTACAAGATCGCTTGACATATTGTCCTGTCGGCCTGGATTTTAATGTATATTTTTTAAATTACTTTTTATTTGTTTTTACTGGACACTGGAATAATACAGGGACAATATAACCAATTTCTAAAAATACACATGATTATATTGTCCATAATATGCGTTTGTTTCTTGTTATATATTGATAATATCAATTCTCTATTCTAATATTGTCTGTATATTGTATTTTTAAAGTTGATGTTTTCAACCGCTGGATCCAATATGCTAGTTCCTAATGTTTACTAGTCCTAAAAGATAGTTTTTGTATTTTTCTGTAGTTTTTGAAAAAGTGACATAGTGAAGGATTAATATGGAATGTGGGGAACAACAAAGCTATTGTATGCTTTCATCCAAGCAAATGTAAGCGAATGATCAAATTATTATTTATTCTGTTAAAGGTGTTTTACTCTGGCTTGAGGTTTGTTTCATTGATTGAGCAAGTGTTTATGGAATAAATAGGTGATGGAGATAAATTTGTCAAATAAGTAAAAATGCTGTGAAAATGACATCAGCTGTTTTGTCAGATTGAATTGCATAGCAATTATAAACTAATTAAAACGTCATGAAGTTAAGCAGCAAATGTGTAAAATTAAGCAATTTTGAAAGAAATTACCAACATTCAAAATAATTGCCACTTTTTCAAAAATGATAGCGGCCTGCTCAAATAATCGTGATCAGGTGATTATGTAATAATTGTGACAGGCCTCGATGTGAGGCCGACTCCTGGATCACAAGTTATGTTTCAAATATAAAAGAAACATTGTTTTCGACATTATGATGTTGCTGACGTTTCCGATAGTGGAGACGAACTTTGCGATAAGGACTTGAGGAAAATAGTTGAATCAAACAATGTTAGCTCACATTTTACATTATTCTCATATCGGCCACTAGAGGAAGAACATTAGCTGTTTTCCGACGCCCTTTCAAAAGCCAATACCAGCTGATCTATTGGTGAATCTGTAGTAGTAGCCAGTAGTCTCAGGCAGCCCTTCATGACACTCATTGAATTGATTTACAATTCATGACATTTCATGCTAGATTTAACAAAATAGCTAAGTTTACAAAGCATAAAGTGTTTCATCTTCCAAAAGGGGGAATATCCCATCAGACCTCCTTCAACCAGTTTTGAGGATTTGTTTCTCCTCACACAGTCACCTTGTTGCTTTATGACTGGTTCTATCTTCCTCAGTGGCTGTCCTATGGAGCCGACTCTAATGGCAGTGGGGTGTCTATGCTGCTAGAGCTCGCCAGGCTCTTCTCCAGACTCTACACTTACAAGAGAACGCACGCTGGGTGAGCAACACACCCACAGCCCTTCACATAGATTAGGCTTATTTTATTATAACCATCCACACATTTCCATCTGGCATCTATGCACTGAAAGTTTATTGGAATATCTCAGCCTTGTAAAACTCACAAAAAACCTAGTACACTGGACTGAACTGATTATTGCCTGTGTTTACATTGTACATTTCTTTTTGGAATCTATTAGTTGTAATATTGTTAAATATTATTTGTAAATATTATAAAGTTAAAATGGATGTGGTTCTGCGATTCCCAGAAGTGTTGTATTGGTATTGATGTTTTGAACGAGGAGCCACACCAGTAAAAGTAACCACTACATTGGGGCGGCAGTGGCTCAGTGGGTCAAGTAGGTTGTCCAGCAATCGGAAGGTTGGTGGTTCGATCCCCGGGTCCTCCTGACCAAGTGTCGAGGTGTCCATGAGCAAGACACCTAACCCCAGCTGCTCCCGACGGCTGGCTGGCGCCTTGCATGGTTGACACCGCCGTCGGTGTATGAATGTGTGAATGAATGGGTGAGTGTGATGCAATGTAAAGCGCTTTGGTGGCCATTGTTGGTCAGAAAAAGCGCTATATAAATGCAGTCCATTTACCATTTACTTACTTTGTGTGACGACATGTCATCCGGGCCAATATTTGTAAAATAATAAATAGTATGTACTGTAACTGTTAAAGGAGGGAGGATTGTAGTGGGAGCGCTGGGCTGTCAGGTGGGACTGTGTGACATTGGCAAATGGTTTACATGGCTCACGGGTCAGGTAGGAGGGCAGGTTTTGCCTAGGGCTCCAGGGAGGGGAAGACAGCACATAAGCTCCTCTTAAAAGAGCAGGAATGATGGTAAAGACGTCAGTGTTAAAGGAGAACGGTTGTGAACATCAATATAAAACTGACAGGACAAAGCAGGCTATTGGGTGGGGTTACGAACTGAGAAATTCAACAGCCAATGTTCGTTGTTTCC
Organism: Umbra pygmaea; assembly: GCA_016801145.1. NCBI lineage: Eukaryota > Metazoa > Chordata > Actinopteri > Esociformes > Umbridae > Umbra > Umbra pygmaea. The sequence continues at coordinate 9,677 of JACXGM010040259.1, forward strand.
TTACTTGAATTGATGCATTTCCATTGGGATTTGAAATACATTTTCCCTTATATGCACTTATCCCATCATTACAGACTAATAGCAATGGGTATAATCATTAATTACCTTTTTCCCCATTTGAACAGAAATTGCAATGCAACAATCACAGGTCCATAATTATTATGTGTTTTATGGGTTGTTTTTAGTCAATATCAAAATGACATTATTCCAAACACAACAAGTTTCAACTGTGAAATTTGTTCATCATAGATTACACAGTGTAGTTATTATTTATGTATGTAATAACCCCCGCCCCCCAGGGCTGTCATGATTGTGAAGTCTACCTGACGATTAATTGACACATAAATGCAATTTACAATTTAATTGTCTAGTTTTTATTTTAGGCCAATATCCTTTATCTACATGCACAGGCAATCCTCTTGTTCCCATGCTAAGTTGTTTTGTATTGAACAGCTGCATTTATGACAAGGCTATATAACACAGAATACTGTTAACATGAGCCATCAGATCCGGTCATGCTTATAGTTAGACATTGAAAGCACTTCTATTAAGCCAGCCACAATAGCCTTAAGCCACTGTGTGTGTGTGTGTGTGTGTGTGTGTGTGTGTGTGTGTGTGTGTGTGTGTGTGTGTGTGTGTGTGTGTGTGTGTGTGCGCGCAATAAATAGGCAATGGATATCCATTTGTCA
>JACXGM010040260.1:0-10452 GCA_016801145.1 Umbra pygmaea
GACGCAAGACCCAACACTCTGGATGAGCTTAAGGCCGCTATCGAAGCATCCTGGGCCTCCATCACACCTCAGCAGTGCCACAGGCTGATTGCCCCCATGCCACGCCGCATTGAAGCAGTCATTTCTGCAAAAGGATTCCCGACCAAGTATTGAGTGCATAACTGAACATAATTATTTGAAGGTTGACTTTTTCTTTTTTTTTGTATTACAAACACTTATTTTATTGGTCAGATGAAATATGCTAATTCTTTGAAACTATAAATGACCGGAAATATTTCAGTTGGTGTGCAATGAATCTAAAATATACGAAAGTTTAATTTCTATCATTACATTATGGAAAATAATGAACTTTATTACAATATGCTAATTTCTTGAGAAGGACCTGTACAGTAGCTTCCTGGGAGACCCCTTAGAACAGTGGTTCCCAAACCTCTCCTCGGGGACCCCCAGACAGGCCATGTTTTTATTTTCACCCTGAAACGACACAACTGGTTCAGTTAGTCAATTACACATTACACCTTTGACTAATTGAATCAGGTGTGCCATTTCAGGGTTAAAACAAAAGCATGGCCTGGCTGGGGGTCCCCGAGGAGAGGTTTGGAAACCTCTGCCTTAGAAGACAGAAATCTGCCCCCCTTTACAGACTACAGTCATCCATAAATTATGGTTGAGACAACAGGATAGATTTGACAAAGACCCAGATCGTATCAGCTGTTCATTAGAAAGTACACAATAGTATCTCAGTACAAAACAGACATTTCATTACATATAGGAATATTCTTCCACAGTGTTGGGGAAAGTTACTTTTAGGGTTATCTTTTAGTTACTTGATGAGTTCACAAGTTTTGGGAAGTCCCTTATTGAGACAAATTCATCAGGTAAATGCAGTTCATATCTTACTGGTGACCATGATTGATATTTTCTTTACTCTTTCTATTTGTTTTATAACTCACTGTTAAGATATGATCCATTTACCTTATCATTCTGTCTTAATTAGGCACTTTCCAAAACTTGTGAACGCATCAAGTAACTGAAAAGTAATCCTAAAAGTAACTTTGCCCAACACTGTTCTTATACACACCCTTGACTTGCAATGCACAAACAAGACTTAAAAACAAACTAAAAATACCAACCTGAAAAACACTGTACAGTTATTTTCAAAAGTTTTGAGAACACAAATACAAATTTTCCAAAAGTTTACTGCCTCAGTGTTGATGGCAATTTGCATACAGTATAGTCCAGAATGTCAAGAAGAGTGATTAAATGAATTGCAATGAATTGCAGAGTCCCTTTAGTCATGAAAATGTGCCGTCATCATTGCTTTGCACAAAAAGGGCTTCACAGGCAAGGATATTGCTGCTATTAAAATAGCACCTAAATCAACCATTTATCAGATCATCAAGAACTCCAAGGAGAGAGGATTCATTTTGTGAAGAAGAGATCAGGGCATTCAAGAATGTCCAGCAAGTGCCAGGACCGTATCCTAAAGTGATTCAGCTGCGGGATCAGAGCACCACCAGTGCAGAGCTTGCTCAGGAATGGTAGCAGGAAAGTGTGAGTGCATCTGCACACAAAGGGAGGCAAAGACTTTTGGAGGAAGGCCTGGTGTCAAGAAGGGCAGCAAAGAATCCACTTCTCTCCAGGAAAAACATCAGAGACTGACTGATATTCTGCAAAAGGTACAGGGATTGGACTGCTGAGGACAAGGGTATAGTCGTTTTCTTTGATTACTCCCCTTTCCGATTGCTTGGTCCATCTGGAAACGATGAGCCCTACCATCAGTCCTGTGTCATGCCAACAGTAAAGCATCCTGAGACCATTCATGTGTTGGGTTGCTTCTCAGCCAAGGGAGTGGACTCACTCACAATTCTGTATAAGAAAACAGCCATAAATAAAAAATGGTACCAACACATTCTCCAAGAGCAACTTTTCCAACCATCCAAAAAAAGGTTTGGTGAAGACAAATGACTTTATCAGCATGATAGAGCACCTTGCTATAAGGCAAAAGTGAAAAATAAGTGGCTCGGGGAACTAAACATCAACATTTTGGGTGCATTGCCAGGTGCGTGTTATTTTGAGTTTACCTCCTGTCAGAGGAGAGGAGTTGTAGAGACTGAACTTTGAACATCTGTGCAGTAGATATTATATATTTGGGAGTGCATATGTATTTGATTAAGCCTTCACCTCTTTATGTGTCGTAAAATATGTATGTGCTATAGTTTGAACCAGGCGTACGTTATGTAGAGTGTTTGCGCCAATGCAGCGTTAATGCATTGTAAATTTACATATATATTGTGCAGTTCCTATACCGATTTGTATCAGCTGTTCCAGCACCTTCCAGTCTCTACACTCTAAGTTCATTAAACATCTAGAATGTTCCTCCCTGCTTTGGTCCAATCTCTCCTCACAACACCATCTGTCGGTCACTCACCCAGGCATACAGCGGGCTGGTAGAAAGTCTCCTTACTAGGGGCATCACTGTGTGGTATGGTAACACCACAGTGAAGGAGAAGAAGGCCCTCCAGAGGATTAAATAGATTAAAAATAGCCACGAGGATCATAGGGGGACAGCTACCCTCCATTTACACCCTGTACACAGAGCGTTGCAGGACAAAGATAAAATGCATTCTCCAGGACCCACACCATCCCAGTCACTCTCTGTTTAGGTGGAGAACTTCTGGTCGGGTGTTGAGACACCATAGACCAGAGAGCATAAAAGTAAATAGGAAGCGCTTCCATAATAGCTTCTATCCGGCAGCCATTAGACTGCTGGCCAAGGACATTCTACCTGGTCTGAAGACCGCAGGCTCTGATTTCTCCTCTTCTCTATTTTCTCCCTTTCTCCTCTTTGTTACCATTGTATTTAAGGGTTATCTGAAATGCTTGTTTGTTCTGTTTTTAATTACTGACTGAGTGATCCGTACAAGTATTCCAATGTGCCTGTACTTAAGCAAATGGCAAAAATAAAGAAATTGAATTGAATTGAATCTGAACGTGACACAACCAGATTGTCAGCCAAAATTGCCTGATACTTAGTGGAATTCATTATGCCATCAATCGTGACCAGTGCCCCTGGACCTCTGGAATTAAAACAACCCCAAATCATTACTGACCCAGCACCATATCTCAAAATGCATTTGTGTCCTCTACCCGTGAGGTTGTCAACTGTTCCATTCTTTAGATTTTTTGAATAGTTGCCCTGACAGTGCTCAGTGGTATATTCATTTGTTCGTGGATCTTCTTGTAGCCAGTACCAGATTTATAAGGGTCTATAACCATCTGTCTTTTTTGAGCTGCCAGTTCTTTTGTTTTCTTCATGGTGTTGGATGACAAAGGGATATTGCATGGGTGTTACCTCATTTCTTTACCCTATTGGAACAGGAAGTGATTTAATGACTCAATATAGTTCCTTAAGACATAGATGAACTTAAATAAGTGGAATTTATTTCCTGGTTTGATTTTGGAATACGTTATTTAAAATAATCTTTAACGGTGCCATTGATTATGAAACCTTGATTTGGAGGACATTTATTTTTTATTTAATCAATAAATGATTTTGGTTGGTTCCATTGACACATTAATAAAGTACAGTATTTCTCACATGTTGGTATTTTGAGATTCTCCTTTACTTTTTACAGAATTATTTGTCCATTGCCAGTCAGGGTTGCCAGTAATTTGAGTGCACTGTATTTTACTTCCTCATAATATGTTTTTAGATTTACATGACATTGTTTAATGTGCTGATGAAAAATATATAATTATGAGTTAAATGCTTATTACAAATCCCATGTTTCCAATTGTCAGATTATTAGAAGATCAGAAAGATACTACGTATGTCTGCACATATTTTGGAAATTGTTTTTAACACAGAGATAAGGCACAGTGCATCCGGAAATTATTCACCGCACTTTTTCAACATTTTGTTGTTACACCCTTATTCCGAAATGGATTATATTAATTATTTCTCTCAAAATTCTACAAACAATGTGACAATGTGAAAGAAGTGTTTGAAATCATATCAAATTTATTAAAAATAAAAAACAAAAAAAGAACATGTACATAAGTAGTCACAGTCTTTGCCATGACACCTAAAATTGAGCTCAGGTGCATCGCGTTTCCACTGATCATCTTTGAGATGTTTCCACATTCTGATTGGAGTCCACCTGTGGTAAATTCAGTGAATTGGACATGATTTGGAAAGGCACACACCTGTCTAAATAAGGTCCCACAGTTAACAGTGCATGTTAGAAGACCGAGGAGACTGTGTTGATTCAGTGTGGGCACTAAGGCCCTCATCTATCAAAGGTGCGTACAACGTAAAACAAACGAAGGACGGGCGTATGCCAATTTCTAAGCAAAGCAAGGCATTTATCAATTTGAACATGAGCGTAGGCTGCGAAAAAAAATTCACGTCTGGTCTGACCTGGTGTACCCAAGTTCTGCAGTGTGACTAGCGGTGTTCATGGTATAACCACCAGGTGAATTGTTGTACCAGTGATAATTTATGAATGTGTGTGCATCACAACTACCCCATATTGCAAGTTACATTTCAGAATTATGAATTAATTGTATACAGCACATTTTGATAGGTATATTCAATTTCCATATTGTTACACACAGCTCCCCAGGAGTAGCCTGGGAGAACCCTGACTGACTTCCGGCAAATTTAGAGCCCATTCTATCCCATTTCCAATTTTTCCAAATAGAGGTACCAATCACAACCGTTGAGGCGGGATTTATAGTGAAAACTAAATTACTGCACAGCTGGTAAATAAACCCATGCACTTGTTCTGATAAGCATCAGAAGTGTGAGATATTAAATCTGTGCATTTTACAATGCTTCTTTAAACTGTTTCGGAGTACTTTCACAAATATTTGATGAGCTGATACTAGGCCACTGGGAGAACGGTCACAAATATGTGATTAGAACATCAGCGCAGCATTATGATGTCATGAGGAAATTTTTTAGAGATTTCCACATTTTCCCTAGCCTTGGTGCCAGCCCGAACCCCGCCCACAAAATTTTTTAGTCGGGAAGTTCAGTCTGGACTCATTGAGGAGAAATTATGCCCGGTTCAGAAATGTTCGGGCCAATCAAATTGCCAGAGCGGGCTTTATACGATGATGGACAGATGATCTGCAGTTATGTAATCATCACGTCATCAAAGAGTGCTTGGTTTGAACTGGTTTACAACAAAGATGACTGCAGCTGGAGAAATGAGTTCTATAGATTCCGCTATCGCGTCTGTTGTAAAAGACATCGACAGCGAATTAATTTTAAAAGACAAACAGAAAACTGCAATCAAGGCATTTGTTGAGCGTAAAGATGTGTTTGCCGTCCTTCCTACGGGATTCGTCACTTATTGCGTTGCTCTGATTGGTTGTAGGTCTATCCAATTGAGTGCTGAGTTTTTTTTCGGTTAAGACACACCTCATAATCAAAGCCCTGTGGAGCAGTATCAGACTCACATTCTGACTAGAATATGAGTATGACGAAGTCAGGCTACATTTTCCCGCTAGTTTTTTGTTTTACTACATTGTGTGATCAATATGCCAGGTTAAATGCACAGGGGTGCAAATAGCATTCCCTTCGAATTGCACCAGGGTACGAATAGCATACATTGATATTTGTACTAGACGGGGTATTAATAGAACACATTGTTGTGTGCAGCGGGGTACGAATAGCATACACTTCTAATTGCACCAGGGAACAAATAGCATACACTTCTTATTGCACCAGGGAACAAATAGCATACACTTCTAATTGCACCAGGGAACAAATAGCATACACTTCTTATTGCACCAGGGAACAAATAGCATACACTTCTAATTGCACCAGGGAACAAATAGCATACACTTCTTATTGCACCAGGGAACAAATAGCATACACTTCTAATTGTACCAGGGAACAAATAGCATACACTTCTAATTGTACCAGGGAACAAATAGCATACACTTCTAATTGCACCAGGGAACAAATAGCATACACTTCTAATTGTACCAGGGGTGCAAATAGCCTCACCCTTATTATTATTATTATCATTATTATTACACTGGCTCAATAAAAGCCTGTATTTAAATGGTACAGCTTTGTGTCTGTGTCCTTACTCGCATCCATGACTCCATACCTCTTTTGCTGGCTACTGGGGGTCCTTAAGCAGTGGGGTGTCAGGTCCCCCTCCTACAGGAGCTAGGTTACCACACATGGCCAGCTACCAAACACTATTAGATCATTGAATCCAGGGTTGTAGTACCAGGGTGGGCGTTTGGCTGATTGTCATTCTCAATAATACTAGATTGTGTTTTGCCGGCATGCACATTTGGATGTTATCACATACTGTACAATGTCATATCACCCAGCCCTATTAGTATCAGTAACAATATGTTACCTGTAATAGTGAGGTGCTGTCCTCACGGGGCCTTCCTCTGTGCATGTCCAGTCTAACCCCCTGGAGGAGAAACAGGGCTTTGGTTTCTTGGTCTCCCCATGTCTCAGCCTCTTGTAGACCCTCCTTTACCATCCTGGCTGCCTCCACACTGCTGTCCACACCTTCATCCACAGACACAGAGGGTAGTGTAAGACATGCCAATCCTTTCTGAAGACAACTAGATATCAACATAATATATTTCAAAATATATGTTTATGTAATCCTTCTGCGATTACTTGTAAATTGCTAGTATACTGTACCTGAGTCCAAGTATTCAAATTATAATTAAATCAAGGCATATTGACGGTGCTTGCTGGTAGTGCAGAGGGCTGTGCAATTGCCCTTTTCTTTTAAGCGAATATGTACTGACTAATACCTGGTTCAGCGAGCAATACGATAAGAATGGTTTGACAAAATGTGGACCGGAGGACACATTTGTCCATCTCAGACTATTTTGTTCCACTAGCGAGTAGCTGCGATGAGGCATGGCCCCTCATCAAATAAGGTAACATGGGTAAAGAATAATAACACAATTATCCAAAATAGAATTATAGATTATATTTATCCTTCCAACCAATATGCCACTATTGCTAATTTTAAAAGTGGAAGAAAAATTGAACAATATCTAATTTCTATCATACCTCTAATTTACCTGGGTAAATGGCTGTGCCAGGGATGTGTGCAACCAGACTGCGAACAACAGCCAGTCTACAGCGGAGCCAAAGGACCCGGTCCAACCTCTCTCTGGCCTCTACAGCCTGAGGACAGTCACCTGGCTGGGGCACCTCCCTCATACTCCCCTGAGGAATAGATGACAGCCACGGACAGATATAAAGTTGCCTTTTGGATCCACTTGCAATCACAGATATACAGTCCTGTGCTAGAGTTTTAGGCAGAAAAGTGCTAATACTGTCAAAAATAGACATGTGAATAGTTTATATTTAACAATTAACAAAATGCTAAGTAAGTAAACAAAAGAAAAGCTAAATCAAATCAATATTGGTTGACCCCCATTTGCATTCAAAACAGCATAAATTCTTCTACGTACACTTGCACACAATTTTTGAAGGAACTCTGTAGGTAGGACAGCCCAATCATCTTGGAGAGCCAACCACAGTCCTTCTGTGGATTTAGACAGCCTCAGTTGCTTCTCTCTCTATGTAATCCGAGACCAACTCAATGATGTTGAGCTCAGGGCTCTGTGCGGGCCATACCATCACATCCAGGACTCCTTGTTATTCATTAAACTGAAAATATTCAGCCAATCAGATGCTTCCTTGATGGTATTGTATGATGATAAATGCATATCTGCCCGTACTTCTCAGAATTGAGGAGACCATTAATTCTGACCAAATCCCCAACTCTTTACAGAAATGCAGCCCCAAACTTGCAAGGAACCTCCAGAATGCTTCACTGTTGCCTGCAGACACTCATTCTTGTATGCTCTTCATACTGCCTTCTGCTACAGACAAATATTGATGACTTATCAGTCCAGAGTACCTGCTCACATTGTTCTGCACTCCAGTTCCTATGTTTTCATGCATAGTTGAGTGGCTTGGCCTTGTTTTCACGTCGGAGTTATGGCTTTTTATCCGCAAGTCTTCCATGATGGCCCCTTCTGTGTATTCATTTATAATTATCCATCATCCATCTCATGTGATGTCAAACAAATTATAATTGTATGATATGTTTACCAACTAAAACTTAACAATATTTTACAAATTTGCTATATGTTTGACGAGGTATGAATGTGTATATTTATATTAAATATGTGTGCTGTAGCTCAAGTTTCAAGTTTATTTGTCACATGTACATTAGACTGCAGGTGATATTGAATGAACAGTGAAAATACTGTACTCTGGTTCCAATTCCAACAATGTAGTAATAATAATAATAAAAATAAAAAGTGCAAAGAAAAACTAAAAACTAAAACACAATCTCAATAACAATATGATATAAGAAGGCAAACAGAGATTTGCAAACATTTTTTTTTTTACCAATTGCCAGGCAATGAGTCTGTTTACTCTCCTCATCAAAAGTGACAGCTTTTTGGATTTAACTCTTAGCTGTCACACCTGATGCAATCAGTCAATGGTACTCTTTCTATGTGAATCACGTGTGTGCGAGTATAGGGTTAAATAAGGTGAAACATCTGGTCTACATTTGGGAAACTCTGGGTTAGGGTTCAAGGTAAGTGTTAAAACTTGTTAAAATCTGTTAAATACATATGGCTGGATGAACCATGTGCTTGCCCCTCGTCATCCCACAGATCTGTACAAGGAGTAATGGAGCTGCTGACAAGGCAGGATTAGAGGGAATTGGGAAGGGAGAAAAATCTGGAAAAATCACAAAAAACGCTAAATGAATGGTTAGTAAATTACAAAAGTTTTTTTTGTCAATCAGTCAATGAAATAAATTTAAAAAAATGTACAAATCTTCTATTTTTCATTGACTGATCTTTTTTATTCTTTAAGAACTCTTATGTTGCATGGTTCATTCATTAATCTCTGTTCCATTTTTTCATCCAGCATTTCCCATTTTCCTCATGAAACATTTTAAAAGTGTGGGATGATAGCCAATCACTAACTATACTTCCACGATTGAATTTACAACCGCCCAATCTGCACAAAATGAGTCGCTGTAGAGCAATGCGGCAAGGTAGATAATCTGACTTATCTATCCCAAATCCCAAGCAGCAACCAAACAGCGCAATTTGCATTGCCTTGTGCTGGAAGTCCGTGCAAAGTCGGAGAAGCCATAGTAAGGCTCAAACCACTGACTACCATGACGTAGCTTGTCCTGCAAGGCAGCAACTTAGCCCAAAACATCCCAATTTTAAAACAAACAGCAAGTGCATTTTAAAACAGTTCGGCCAGCCAGTCAGTGTCTTGTAAGCAGTGTTTATTTGTAGATATGGTAGTCCCAGTAGCCGCGCGAGAGGGAGAACATTCAAACCTGCGGCTGGTTCAAAGTTTACATTACACCTACTCATCCATCCAAACCAACGGTTCTCCATCTTTTTCAGTATCCTCTCTTATGTAACCATACCAAATTTAACATGTCATAATAATTAAAGTGTCCCAGATTCAAAATTCATATTTCAAATGTATTATTGTCATTTGTCAAGGCTCCTTGGTCTTGGCTGTCTCAGAGTGGCAGTCATGACTTAAATATTATGTCTTTTACTTTTTTAAATCTGTGCCACCCTCACTTCGTGATATAGTTAAATGAAGTAATTATAAAGTGATTGTAGGTACCTGTTCACTTTTTGGTCTGGAGTGTCTTCTGAAGGAAGAGGAGAGGGGTCTGTGGTCAGGGGAGGGGAAGGAGCTTCCACTCTGAGTGACGGGAGAGTTCTGAAGCAGCGTCATAGCAGATACTGCTGTATCAGAACTGCAGAGAACAGAGTGACAGGATGTGGGTGGATGGAGGAATGGCTGGAGTAATGTATAAGAGTGGATAATGTATACACACAAAATGATGCACAAAACAGTGCTTCACCTGTAAGAGGTTTTTCCTTGCTGCAGGTAGATGTTGGACAGCAGCAGGTAGGTTTCTATAGCCAGCTCCAGTTCCTCTGGGTCACCTTGGGGCTCAGAGGCAAGACCGAGCTGCTGCTGCTGGGGCCTCAGGAGACAACATGCAACACTCAGCATTATCGCCTATAGGACAGGAGAGAGCAGTCAGGGTGCAACACTCCGCATTATTGCCTATAGGACAGGAGAGAGCAGTCAGGGTGCAACACTCAGCATTATCGCCTATAGGACAGGAGAGAGCAGTCAGGGTGCAACACTCGGCATTATTGCCTATAGGACAGGAGAGAGCAGTCAGGGTGCAACACTCGGCATTATTGCCTATAGGACAGGAGAGAGCAGTCAGGGTGCAACACTCGGCATTATCGCCTATAGGACAGGAGAGAGCAGTCAGGGTGCAACACTCAGCATTATTGCATATAGGACAGGAGAGAGCAGTCAGGGTGCAACACTCCGCATTATTGCCTATAGGACAGGAGAGAGCAGTCAGG
>JACXGM010040262.1:0-10364 GCA_016801145.1 Umbra pygmaea
TGAATGTTAAAGTATATGTATTTGAATTTTCAGTGCAACTGAATTCAAATTCAAAATATTACATTCAGTTTCAACTTCATTGTAATTCAGTTTCAAACTAATAAATTCAATTTCAAATTGTGCTATTCAGAATCAGTTTTTAAATTCAATTATTCAAGTTAAACAATACAAATTCAGTTTGTGGTGGCACAAATTTCTGTACTGTAACAAAGAAACTCCTTATGACTCCAACATTTTGGGCAATAGAGAAACGTGTACAATAGAGAAAAGTGTACAGAAACTATACGAAATGAATCGATTTGCTCGTTCTAGGTGAGACAATGAGGCATTTACCAGCTGATTTTTAAAATACTTTCTTTTAAATCAAAACCAATTCTGCTTGTTTAAAACGTCTAATGTCTTTAAAAATGTTTACAAAAGTCCTGGAAATGAATGTCCGAAAGTCACTAAAGAAACTGCAGCTGTAGTAGGCTATTACAAGACAATGATCTAAAATCAATAATCATAAGATTAAATATTTGAACTGGCCTTCACAGTCCCCAAACTAAATCATATTGAAAATATCTTGAGTAGAACTCAAACATGCAGTGCGAGCAAGACGACCTAAGCATATTTCTAAACTATACGTTTTTTGCAAGAACGACTGGAACAAAAATACATAAGCAAGAATAGAAAGACTGTAACACGAAATGTTTGGAAGCTGTGATTTTTTTGAGTCGCCACTTTACTCTGTTGTGGGTGCTTTATTTACAATTCATCTGTTACATTCAGGAAATAAATGGTAGATGTGCATGGAAATTTGGAAGAATATCTCAAGTTTCATTTTGTTTGTTGCAGAGGTTGTCTGAGCTTCTTCAACAAAACATGTCATTTGACCCGGGCTGCCCAAATTTGCATACCAAAGGATATACACTCATCAGCCACTTCATTAGTACACCTGGTCAACTGCTAGTTAATGCTAATACATAATCCGCCAATCACGTGGCAGCAAGTCAACATTTAGCATTTAGGCATGTAGGCATGGTCAAGACGATCTGCTGAAGTTCAAACCAAGCATCAGAATTAAGGAAGAAAGGTGATTTAGGTGATATTGGAACATGGCATGGTTGTTGGTGCCAGACAGGCTGAGCATTTCAGAAAGTGCTGATCTAGTGGGATTTTCCCACGCAACACACTCTAGGGATTACAGAGAATGGTCAGAAAAAGAGAAAATATTCAGTGAGTGGCAGTTCTCTGGGCAAAAATACCTAATTGATGGCCGAGGTCAGAGGAGGATAGTCCGTTGGATAGAAAGTCAACAGTAACTCAAAAAATTTAACAAAATAATAAAACTTGTTAGAACCAAGGTACTGTATGCAGAAGAGCATCTCTGAAAGCACAACACGTCAATTGTGGAAGCAGATGGGCTACAGCAGCAGAAGACCACACCAGGTGCAACTCCTGTCAGCTAACAAAAGGAAACCAAAGGCTACAGATTGTAAGGGCCCACCAAAATTGGACAATAGAAGGTTGGAAAAATGTTGGCTGGTCTGATGAGTCTTGATTTCTGCTGTGACATTCAGATAGTAGGTTCAGAATTTGGCATAAACTGTATTACTTTTATCAACGATTCAAGCTAGTGGTGGTGGTGTAATGGTGTGGGGAATATATTCTTGGCACACTTCAGGCCCTTTAGTACCAACTGAGCATCATTTAAATGGCACAGCCTGCTTGAATATTGTTTCTGACCATGTCCCTCACTTTATGATCACAGTGTATCCATCTTCTAATGGCTACTTCCAGCAGGATAACACACCATGTCCCAAAGCTCACATCATCTCAACCTGGTTTCTTGAACATGACAACGAGTTCACTGTACTCAAATGGCCTAGACAGTCAACAGATCTCAATCCGAATGAGCACCATTTGGATGTGGTGGAACAGGAGATTTGCATCATGAATGAGCAGCCAATAAATTTGCAATAACTGCATGATGCAGTAATGTCAATACGGACCAAAATCTCTCATGAATGTTTCAAGCACCTTGCTGAATCTATGCCACAAAGAATTAAGGCAGTTCTGAAGGCAAAAGGGGTACAGCCCGGTACTAGAAAGGCATACCTAATGTAGTGTCCAGTGAGTGTATGTACAGTATATAAACATACACTAAAGGAAATAATTAAAGCGTGACAGTGCTATTACCAGTCTGAAAGATCGCAGGACAGACAGTCCTTCCACGTTGGAAAGGCCTAGCTCCATGAGGCTGAGGCAGACGATGATGCCATCAAATATGTTCCATCCCCGCTGGAAGTAGTAGTACGGGTCCAAGGCAATCAGCTTGAACACCATCTCAGCTGTGAAGATCACTGTGAACACCTGGGAGAGCACGCAGATTATATGCAATGTACGCACAACCGTATCAGAACATTTGATGACTCAAATAACCATATCACAACCATTACAGACCCAATTACCAAGCATCGACAGCAATCAATGAAATTTGTTTTGTATCGATGTTGTGTCATATTCCATATTATGTGTCACAATTGTATATATTGGGTTTCTACTGTATAATGTTGGATTTCTATACATTTTCACCTTGTTGAGGCCTTTAGCTCTTCAGATTAACACCAATCTCCAATGTGATTATATTATTTGAGGGGGAAAACTTCCTTCCTGTTTACATTTCGCCATGGAGCAGAGAGAAACAGGTAATATGTTTTGGCCCTGTGGCTTTTAGAGACAATAGAGAAACCATTTCTTGTCAATTTATTGAGAGTTCTCAAAGAAATTTTATTTTTAAATTGAGTGAGAATTCAGTTTTTTATTTTAAGTGACGGTAATCATGGTGTCTATTTCCACCATTACCGTGTGATTGTGGATTTACGTATAAGATGAGTAAATATATTTTGTTTACCAGGTTGCCAACGGAGAGAACATTGTTGAAGTCGTCAGTCATGGGATAATGTTCCAATGCCATGAACAAAGTGTTGAGGACTATACAGATGGTGATGGCCAAGTCCAAGAAGGGATCCATTACAACCATTTTCACATATTCCTTCACCTTCAACCACCAAGGACTGCAGTCCCAGATCAGATAAGCCTTAGCAAAGGTGTACCAACAGGTGGGGCACTTCTGACGAGACTCCTCCAGTTCTAATGAGGTCAGACACAGGAAATTAGGGTTAGTGTCACGGTTTTGTAGATTTAGAAATCCCTGTTGTAAAATTCTCTCTTCTCCTTATCAACTGATCCCAGAATCGGCCAACCAATATTTGTGAAAAATCTGGTTAGTTTGGTTGAATAGTGCTTAACATCTGTAGCTTTAAGGGTATTTATACAGGCTGTTCTCATGGCGATATGTACAAAATTGTAAAAAAACATACGTTTACATGCGACGTTTACGCAGGCAGGAAAACGTATGCCTTGTACGTTTATGACATGTAAAAAGTCTGTTTACCTCACCTTACCCCAGTTTTTCTCAAACTTTTTTCTGCCATTCCCCACATTAGAGCTAGGAAAGGGTTCAGAGCCCCACCTGTCCGCATTCGCCCCAACAAAATGGTTAACAACTAGGCTTTAAGTTTTACTGTTATAATTAATTTTATTAACATCATACTTTAAAAACATAACCTCAAATAACAGCATTAACTTTGAAATAGAGAAAATATAAGGTATTATATTATCACTTTGCATGAAATAAGATTGTATTTATAAATAAATAATAATAATAAAAATAATAATGATAATAATAATGCAGTGTTTAAAATTTTGCCCTTGATAACATCAAATTTAGAAACTGAGAAAATAAAATAGTGGACTAGTTGTACGTGCTTTGCTTCATTTTGTCACTTTTCAAACTGCATGCAAGAACAAACAAAATTGACAAAAAATGAATAATCTTGTTCACTATTTTAGTGGCTGCAATGAGCCTGTTTTGCAGTAGCCTACATCATTTTAAAAATGAGGTTGTAAGCTTGATACTGACACTGTCAAATCATGCTCAATGTTAAGATGAGATCTCAGACGTCCCAAGTCTCCCGGATGTCCCGGGAGTCTCACGCATTTTAAGACGCTCACATATGATATACAATATCCCAGACATCGATTTTTTTTAATGAAGAAAATCAATGCCTATGATATTGTATATAATTTAAAAGCCGCGATTGCAATGCGGAAGACTTTCAGGACATCCGGGAGACTTGGGATGTCTGAATCTGTATTTTGTTTTCAGTGAAGCAACAGCAGAAAATCCCATCTCACAGACATAAGATGAAGCAAAGGGAAAAAGAATGGTCAGATGCCTCTGTCCAAGCCAGAACCTCAGTGTCTGACCTGGAAACCTCAGCGAGTGGAGTCGCTCGTCATCTCAATGAATTGCTCCGCTTCTGCAGAGGATTATCGTGTATGAACCAATCATATCCTATCATAACTAATCAAAGCACGATGGAAGCATTGCCTCCTCTCACATAACTTCACCTGCGCATATCGCTGTTTGACAGTGTTACTTTGTAAAAACAAGTAATTTTTACATTTTGTAACGTCACATTTTTCAATATTTGTGTTGTTTTATTTTTGAAATATTGATAATTGTCTCATCCAGTTGTTTTGAGGAGACACTGCCTCCCTTGCCAGCCTACATTCTCATAATAGCTTTTGATTGTGATGGAAAAGGTTTAAAAATTGTGCTTGGCTTATTTTACCCTGCTATCGAGCCACAGAATGCCCATATGGCTCGCGAGCATTTTGTACAGCTATGCTCACGAGCCTAGAGGTTCACGACCGCTGTTGTAAGCAGACAGTTTGGTCACATTATAAAAATGTGGAATTAGCCTACTGATATAAACATATTGTATTTCATTTTTACAATGAGCAGAATAATTACAACAAAAAGAAAAAAATATAGGCGGCATACAGTGTCAGAATGAGCCACCCATAGCAACGCGTCATAGCAACGGAACAGACACGTAAAAAATTTACTTGAATTTTCCGACTTTTGAGCACATTTTTACAGTTTTGTACACGTTTTCATATTAATTATAATTCCAATTCTGTTTTAATGCTTACATTTAAATGTGTCATTTTATTTTGAGTGTATGGTCAATAAATAAAGGAATAAAAAATGACAGAATTTCCTCCTGTTTGTCGCGCCCCACTTGGCATGTCTCTATTCCCCACCAGTGGGGCGCGCCCCATAGTTTGAGTAACACTGCCTTACCCTAAACATAACCTCACTAACCCAGCATATTATCCCTGAACTAAACCTTCCCAAACTACTTTAAATTGTAAACGATTGGTGTATTCTTGGAAGTGTTCCAGTAGAACGGAGATTCAATATGTAAAAAAACCTCACATTTTGTTGATGGCCATATCATAACCCTGCCTACGTAATGCGGCAAAATTTCCATTTCGTACGGTTACCCATGTCTTGCCATGAGAATGTGTTGATTTATAAAGATTACATTTTAATTAACTTAGATAACCAATATTGTTTTTATTAATCTGTCATGACTACACATTTATGAGCAATTGGTTGATATTCTGTGCTAGTTATTTAACTGTACGTCAAAGTATGTCTTCATTGACAATTATAACTGCTATGGTTTTAAATGCTTAATTCGATTTTTTCAACAATACTTTATTGTTAAATTAAATTAAATATTCATTGAAATTAATTTATCAGCTATTATTTATAACCTAATTATACAATATAAGTGATAGTGATGTACCGGTAGTTATAATACGTTTGTTGAACATTTGAAATGAGGTTATAACGACTAAGCTGGGTATTAAAAAAGCCCCTATAAGTTGACCTCTGACCTCTGAATGTACCCTCACCCTCCATGGCATCGCTGAAGAAGCTAATAGAACTTAGACCACGTTTCCTCCGATGGGGAATGTCTGCACTCTCTGGGGAAAGCAAGGCAGGTGTGTGGTAGGACTGTCCTATACGGGTAGGTCCCTAGAAGGAGAAAGATACTCTTTAGTTATGTGAAACGCACTCAATCAACTGACCAACCAACACAGCTGGCTTCCTGGCATGAATCATATGCTTACAAAATTCCAATCAAAATATATATTTTTGTTATTCACGTTAAAATACATGTTGGTTAACATACAGCATCAACTAAATAAACATCTGATACAGACCAATATCTGCTACCCAGACTTTAATTGAACTGCGTCAAAGACAGAGTTAGGATTGTGAAAAGGAAAAACATCCTTAAAGACGCAGCCTGCGATTTTGGCCACTGGTTATGAACGCAGTTCAATTATAGACATAAAAAGGGAAATTGTGTTCTATGTCATGTATTTGTGCTCCATGTGAATACAATTGGAATTTCGCAAGACACATGTATTGATTCTACTTATATGATATGCACGTATGAAAAGCATTTACACATCCAGTCCAAAATGTTTAAACATTCTTTTGTTAATTACAAAAGATTGCCTCTTTAGTTGTGGAGAAGCTTCTCCCTCTCACCATATCGTCTTTGACCTTCTCCGTGCTGCAGGCGGGCAGGGACGTGGGGGTGTGCAGGCCGACCACGGTGACCCCGTTCTGATCCAGGGAGATGTTGAGGCGTCCGTTGATGTTGAGTATAGGCGTTAACACCTGAGAACAATGGCTCCTCACACTGCCCGTCCTCTTGTGCTTGTGCCAGCTGGGGCCGACGGCGGAGTCTTCCCTGCTCCTCGCAAAAATGTCCCCGTGAACGCTGAACTCATCGTCCCCGAGGTCGGCCTCGGATGTGGAGGGGGCATGGGGTCGGAAGGAGAATATACTGGCCTGGCTGCCACGGTGAGTGCTGAGGGGGTGGGAGGACATGGCAGCCAGCAGAGGGTGGACGGGTATGGGGGAGATAGAGGGCATGGGAGACTGGAGGGTGAGGAGACAGAGAGGGAGAGAGATGGGGTAGAGATGTAGAATGATTGATGAAAATAGTCCCTGTAACAACTCTGAAGGGATCAGCCATTACTGACAGACACCCTGGAGCAATTAGTGTTACTTGCCTTGCTCAAGGACAGAGAGATATATAGCAACACTCCGCTCAGGGATTTTAGCCAGCAACCTTCCAGTGTCTGTTCCAACACGCCTGTTACCATACGTAGCTACCTTAACTTCAACAAGTGTAATATCTCTGGATAACCATGTCTACAAAATTACATTAAAATGTGTTTTGCTGCACGTGAAATCTAAACATTACCATTGTGTATTTTTCATGTATTCCTAAATTTTCTGTAATGTGTGACATCTGGACTGAAATAGCTTTTTTGTAAAGGCAATTTACATTTACTGTGTCCTTTTGGGCAGAGTGCAAATGTGACATACCACGCGATCTTCCAGTGGATCAAACTTCTCATCTTTTTCTTCCTCTTCTGGATCCTCAGACAGCAGCCTGTGTGATCTCTTGCTACCCGTCCGTTTGAAACCTCCTCCCCCTTTCAGTTTGAACGGTGACAGTTGTGGAGACCTGACAGACTCTGTCTCCTGTTGGTTTCGTCTTGCAGCCATCTTCAGAGAGAAAGTTGAGTTCACTTCACAAAGGGCATAGTATCACAGATAATGGAAGAACCCTCTTCCTGGTATGTGTGTTACCACTGAATTTAACACAAGTTAGCTACATGTTAGTAGTGATTCAATCAATGTTACAATACGGTATTCCTAAAACTAAATACATACTTTAATTTCCTGATTTGGCAAGAGAAGGAAAATGAAAACAAAACAAAATGAGATACGGTACATTTGACACACTTACCAAAGTTATACAGTTTAAAAGTGCATTACAATATACTTCTAATATAAACCTACACACTGTTAATTCCGTAGCTGTTATTTGATATGTTATTCATGAAATTTTCTAATGCTGGGACAATAACACTTTTTGAGTCATATTTAAATGTTTCCGCCTTGGCAAACGTCAAACCTGCCCTCTGAATTAAATCCTGCCATCTGAATAAAAGGCAACCAAACCTACACTAAAATGGCTGCCAAGCTAAAACCAACCCTCTGTTCCTTGCGTAGCTGTTCCATGGCCATCTGGAACTCCCTCTCCTTCTGCCAGGCCTCGTGGATTGTGGCCTGGTTCTGCTCCTCATAGGCCATGGCCACTACAGCCAAGATCAGGTTAACCAGATAGAATGAACCCAGGAAGATCACCAACACAAAAAACACCATGTAGGTCTTCCCTGCTGAACGGAGAGTCTGGGAAGGGACAAAGTTATAAAGCAGCAGGTTTATTATATTAATCTTAAACCTAACCTCAAAAACCTAACTTAACCTTAACTACTAAGCCTAAACTTAACTGGAATTCTGAATTTCCCCAAAATGTAAAGTTATCCTTGTAGTACTATCCTTGCAAGACATTTAAATGGGCCGAACAAGCCCAATGACATGTACTGTAAATGTATTGATGGATATTATTATTGTTAATATTAGTAGTAGTCGCAGCACAATTTAGATTTTTTTGCAGTATATAAACTCTGATCTGGAAATAAAAGCAGTAAATTGTTAACTATGTGTGGAGAAAATGTATTGCCAAGTCAAAAACGACTGCATTACTTAATGGCCTAAATGTTTCCCATAATGCAGTGCGTTATTATTGAGTGACTTGCTCTTAGTGTTCCTTTCTTCAATATGAATCCCTTTTCTACACAGGCTGTTGTACCTGATGGTAGAGGTTTTCCCAGTAGTCTTGTGTCATCAGCCGAAACAGTGCCAGGAAAGCCCAGCCAAAGCTATCAAAGCTGGTATAACCATAGTTCGGGTTCCTCCCTATTCTTAGACAGTCAAACCCCTCAGGACATTTCCTGTAATACAACAACAGCTACAGTTAATGCATGACTATCAGACACTTTGACATCATCTCATTGTGGAGACGATGACCAATGAAATGACAGTAAAGTATTAAAAGGTTATTAATCACATGTTATTAATCAGCTCCCGGTGAAGGTTTTAATTGATATAATTACTTCTGGGCTCAAACATAATGATAGTTTACAGTTTATTTCAGTCGCTTTGGTACCATTATCAATACTATGGTGCAATGTTTCAAAACTCTGTTCCATTGGGTTTGTAAACATCTATCACCACAAGATCAATGATTCAACCACTAGGTTTTTGGTCAAATACAATGCTAAGTCATCTAAAGATAACATAGTGCAATCCTTTCAGTTAAGTCATGGTAACAATCACTTCATCCAAGACCAATCAATGTAAGGCATGTGTCTTAAAATGACTCATTGGAGTGCTACATGTAATCTGTTACAGGTCATTTCACTGTATTCACATTAGGCAAAAACTGTACATTACCCATCACAATCGATAAAAATAATTTCCATCCTATAATTAAGTGTGATCAATGAATACATCTTCTCCCATCATATAGGTTTGTCCAATCAAATGTAACAAATACTATATGTCTTCATAGTTCATGAGACTTGGGAAAAATCTTGAATGAATCCAAGCCTGACATTGGTAAGCAGTGATGTCATCACATGCCTCATTTATGGCCTGAAGGAAAGTGACATGCTGATGGGATCGGCGTTCATAGACCTTCCACCTCCATGATGAAAATAATTCCTCAATAGAGTTGAGGAAAAGAGAGAATGTGTGCAGATATAGGGTCAAGAATTAGGAAAAGTGAGCATAGTTATAGTAAAAGGTATTTTAACAATAGAGAAGACAAACTTATCAAATGTTATGCATTTTCTTTGTATGAGCATAATGTACAGTTGTGCTCAAAACTTTACATACCACTGGGAGAATTGGTAATAGATGTACCACTTTTAAAGAAAACATGAGTGAGCAGGCAAATTTTTTTTGAGATTGGCAATGTCTACATGTGTCCCTATGTAAGGGCTATGTAAGGGGGAAAAATAATTTAAAATCTTGTCATTTAGCAGAAGCTCTTATCCAGAGAGACTTACAGTTAGTACAGGGTCATCCCCCTGGAGCAACTTAAGGTAAAGTGCCTTTCTCAAAAACACAACATTTGGCCCCCTTGGGAATTGCACCGGCAAGTCTGACTCTGTAACCAAAGAGCCATCTGACTAAAGTACCTTTACAGACATAATATGATTTGAACTGAAGAGGGCATTTTGAATTCACTCCAGACATGAGCTTCTAAACTACCCCGGACACATCACTGGACCAAAAAGGGATTAAGTCAGTGACAGATGGATATCTAGTCAACTCTTGTTTTCTCTTTATTGTTCCCATAATTCAATGCCATTTCAGCTCCATGTTTCAGTCCACTAGCTGCCTAGAAAGTGACAGAGAGAGCGAGAGAGAGAGAGCGAGAGAGAGACAGAGAGACAGAGAGACAGAGAGACAGAGAGACAGAGAGACAGAGAGACAGAGAGACAGAGAGAGAGAGAGAGAG
>JACXGM010040263.1:0-10189 GCA_016801145.1 Umbra pygmaea
TACTGGTTCTGTGTCCGTGTGCACGTAGAGGCTGACTGTACTCGTTCTGTGTCCGTGTGCACATGGAGGCTAACTTTACTGGTTCTGTGTCCGTGTGCACGTGGAGGCTGACTGTACTGGTTTTGTGTCTGTGTGCACGTGGAGGCTGACTGTACTGGTTCTGTGTCCGTGTGCACGTGGAGGCTAACTGTATGGTTCTTTGTCTGTGTGCACGTGGAGGCTGACTACTGGTTTTGTGTCTGTGTGCACGTGGAGGCTGACTGTACTGGTTCTTTGTCCGTGTGCACGTAGAGGCTAACTGTACTGGTCCTGTGTCCATGTGCACGTGGAAGCTGACTTTACTGGTTCTGTGTCCGTGTGCACGTAAAGGCTGACTGTACTGGTCCTGTGTCCATGTGCACGTGGAAGCTGACTGTACTGGTTCTTTGTCCGTGTGCATGTGGAAGCTGCCTACTGGTTCTGTGTCCGTGTGCACGTAAAGGCTGACTGTACTGGTCCTGTGTCCATGTGCACGTGGAAGCTGACTGTACTGGTTCTGTGTCCATGTGCACGTGGAAGCTGCCTACTGGTCCTGTGTCCGTGTGCATGTGGAGGCTGACTTTTCGGGTTCTGTATCCGTGTGCACGTGGAGGCTGACTGTTCTGTGTCCGTTCGCACTTGGAAGCTGACTGTTCTGGCTCTGTGTCCATGTGCACATGGAAGCTGACTGTTCTGGTTCTGTGTCCGTGTGCACGTGGAGGCTAACTGTACTGGTTCTGTGTCCTTGTGCATGTGGAAGCTGACTGTACAAGTTCTGTGTCCGTGTGCACGAGGAGGCTGACTGTACTGGTTCTGTGTCCGTGTGCACGTGGAGGCTGACTGTTCTGGTTCTGTGTCCGTGTGCACGTGGAGGCTGACTGTTCTGGTTCTGTGTCCGTGTGCACGTGGAGGCTGACTGTTCGGGTTCTGTGTCCGTGTGCACGTGGAGGCTGACTGTTCTGGCCATGTGTCCGTGTGCGTGTGGAGGCTGAATTTTCTGGTTCTGTGTCCTTGTGCACGTGTAGGCTGACTGTTCTGGTCCTGTGTCCGTGTGCACGTGGAGGCTGACTGTTCGGGTTCTGTAACCGTGTGCACGTGGAGGCTGACTGTTCTGGTTCTGTGTCCGTGTGCACGTGGAGGCTGACTGTTCTGGTTCTGTGTCCATCTGCACGTGGAGGCTGACTGTACTGTTCTGTGTTCGTGTGCAGGTACTGCCTCCATAGTCATCCCGGTTGTCATGCTGCTGCTGTTGGCTCTGTTGTTGGGAGGAGCTGTGTTCTGGTACAGGAAGAGGATGAGTGGGTGAGTACTCCCAGGATGCATCGGGACACTGTCGACCTGTTAACCCTTCCCAACTCTGTCCTCGCTTATGCTCTGATCAAACCACCCCACACACACCCACCGTAAGTAACTGAATCTCTTCTGCCCCTCAGGTCTAGCAGGCCCAGCAAATCCTGCTCCAGACATTTGCGGTAAAAGTTGCCAGGGTTTCACGCCCCCATTTTTTTAGCCATTTTCGTCAGTCTGTTGTTGTGCAGTGTACGCTCCTGTGGTCCGTGCTGCTGTTGACTCCATTGTGAATGAACAGTGCTCTGGTTCAGTACCTACCACCCAATATCAAATCCTTGTTCTAGACATCTCACCCACTCTTAGTCCCCTTCATATATATGGTAATGTTGTAGGGCTATGAGGTGGCGATCTGGTGTATATGCCTGCTGGACCCTTTTCTGACTCTTCTGTGTCACACAGACGTCCAACTGCACAGTTCAGTGCTAGGACGTAAAAAAAGCAACATGAAAAACAGCATTTACTTTGGTAGTTGGTTGATTCCGTAAAGGTTTAGTGTTCCATATGGCTTTCAAGTCACAGATGGTTAGATCCATCTGTACATTTTACCTGTTTTTAAGGCAGTCTAAATTAGGCATTCAGGAGCAGCTCTTCCACCGGTTCCTCTCCATTAGAAGCACGGTGTCCGGGAAGGCCGAGCTGGGTGAATGCTGGCTAAGTTTATGTTGTTTGCTGTGCTGGCTGTGGTGTGGCTTTGAGCCCAGGAATCCTGGGGTAGCATGACAGTGACGTAACTCGGGTGACATGGGCGTATCGCTGTCCAGGCTGTGTGGACGCTCTCAGGACCCGGCCATGCCTCACCTTTCTCTCTGGGTCTGCAGGGCCAAGGGCTTCCAGCACCAGAGGATGAGCAACGGGGCCATGAACGTGGAAATAGGAAACCCAGCCTACAAGATCTACGAGGGGGAGCCAGACGATGATGCCGGGGAGCTCCTGGATGCAGACTTCACACTGGACCCAGACAAGGTACCATAGACGCTGACACCAGGTAGCATAGACGCTAACACAAAGGTAGCACAGACACTAACACAAGGGTATCACAGACGCTAACACAAGGTAGCACAGACGCTAACATAAGGTAGCACAGACGCTAACACAAGGTAGCACAGACGCTAACACAAGGTAGCACAGACGCTAACACAAAGTAGCACAGACGCTAACACAAGGTAGAACAGACGCTAACGTAAGGTAGCACAGACGCTAACACAAGGTTTCACAGACACTAACTAGCTTACGTTGTAAATTAAGTTGATGTAATGGATGTCCTTGGTCTCTTCCCAGCCCACTAACTTCACAAACCCTGTATACGCCACCTTGTACATGGGAGCTCAGAACAGTCGCAACTCCCTTGCAAGCACAGATGAGAAGAAAGAGCTGCTTTCGCGGGGAGATGAGGAGCCCTTGGTGGATCCGCTGGCATAGACTGTCCTTTAGCCTGGGGCATACCATTCAGAACACACCTCCCTTTTTGCCTTTCAAAGAAAATACAAAACAAAAATTTACAAAAAAAGCGTGAACACTGTATAAAATGTACAAAAATGAAGGACTACTTTTGTATGTGATTGCAGTATTATATTTTGTTCTTTTACAATTCCTTAGATCAAAAGAAAACATTTTCTATCAGATATTTTTAATTTACTATTTTTGTCCCTTTCCCTTTGCCTAAATAGTCACTACCTCTGTGCAAAATGAAATGGGAGAAGAAAATTAGTAGAAAACACATCATCATTGGAGCAATTTTTATGTTTTATTTTTGTATGAATTGTATAGAGAAAAAAAAACATTGTTCCATTTCACCAGTGCCAATTATCTATTGAGTAGACTTTGAGCAGGGGAGGGTATATTGAAAGTTTTTTAAGTGTTGATGAGGAGTGTGAGGAAAACCAGAACACCATGTGTGTACAGCATGTGTATTGTCAACACCAAAAGGCAACTTTCGGATTTTCCAGATTATTTTCTCAGAGAACTATGTTCATTAAACTTTGTCCTTGCACAGATGTAATGTTTCATGGTGACAATACCATAAGATGTAATGCAGGTCAATCAATGTTTCTGTCTTTGGTGTCCTGAAGAAGTTAAGGGTTCAAATGATGTTAATAGCCTAATCAGATCAGAGTGCAGTTACAGCAAAGAGGATGAAGTGCTGTTTGCTGAGAGGTGATGAGGATGTTGAAGATGAGTATATCATTCCAGGATGTTGAAGGCCTCCATGTTGTGGGCTGTGAGTGGGACCATGCTGGTACCACAGTGGAAGATTTCACATACGGACCGATAGAATGGTAGAGAGCATGTAATTGTTCCAACTTTTAACCCCGGAGAAACACCCAATATCTGATTGAGAACTTGTTGAGCCAGATGTGCTTGTCCGCGACTAACATATAGTTAAAGCACACTATCGGGGTACTAGAGATTTATGATCCACCAATGTTAAGCTGCCCCCTTGTCACAGTAGGTCAGAGCATAAGGGGACAAACTTGTGATACTGTGACAAGAACCTTTACGAAAACCAACCCTTAATCACCAGGTCAGCCTGCCTCATTGTGGTGCCATAGAACAAGTGTCTAATCTACAGCTGTGTGGTGAAGAGAGATCATCGCAGATAACAGCCCATTGGTCAAATCCATCTAACCAGTAGGAGAAAAAGGAGATCTCTGTTTTTAGTTTGGTAACAGATCCTTGTGAAGTGCATTTCCTTTGGTTTGTTCACTGGCGTATTGTTTCCTTCCTGTTCTTGCTGATCATCTCTGTCTTCTGTACCCTGCTGCTAACGCTGACGTTTTGGTCGCTCTGACGTGTCTTTGAGCTCAGCCCGCCTGTCCCAAAATGCTGCTTCTGTCAGGTGATCAGCCGTATTTTTATGCATGTAAAAAAAGAACGTTATCAAACATTCAAGTAACTAGAATAACAAATCCTTATTTTACTTACATGTCAGCAAATGTTACTTTCAATTTTCGCTGTTACATTGTTTTGTTGTTGTTTTTAAATGAAAGGAGAGATAAGTACAATCATTTTTCTTAAAGAACATGTTAGCAAAATCATTCATGCGTTTTTGGAATAAAGTTGTTTTGATTAGTCCTTGTTTTATAATAGAAGATTACACATAGCTTTTATAGTACAAAATGCATGGAGGCTCAATCTTTCTTCTGGAAAGATACTCATGTTTTAATTTTTTGCTGAAGTACTTCAAACAAAATAACAGATTGTTATAAATAAAACATGTAAAACTGTACAGAAAACAATCAGCTGGATTTGTCTTTCTTTAGTAACATTGAAAATATTTTTATTCAGATGATGACTGACTGGGGACATTTCTGTTTGGGCTTTTCTCTGGTTGTGTTTTTATTTCTACCTAAAGTTGACTTCAGTTGGCATATTGTAAAGAAAATAACAATTAATACAAAGGAAACCAGAAATATAAACAAATGTAATATCGCTTATGAGATTGAACAATTCAAACAAAGAAAGATTATCTCACCAACTAAATGTCTGGGTGTTATAGCAGTCAAAATTGTTAGTATGTTGCTGCTTTGGAAGCCAAGTTAACATGCATGCATGTTTTTTCTGTTTCTTTTAACCCATTATTCCCCATTTACATACTCGAGAGCGTCGGAGCAAAAAAATACTCCGACATTTCTACTCGTTTATCAAGTTTAATCAGTCAACTCTGAGCATTCTGTAATGTTGTTTGATTACTCAGATAGTGCTTTCATGATTCTCTGAATTTAATACATTCTGTCCTAGCTTTAAATATGTCACCCTAGCATCTAAATCAAAGTATAGGTGAGGTAAACCAGTCAGAACATAACCCCAAAAGGTTTGCATTCGTCAATCTTCAAAAACAAATATTGTGTTTCCACACCAAAAACTATAGATAATATAAGATTAATATTTTAACAACTCACACAGGTTAAACCCTGAGGACAGTGTTCAAACTTCATTCTAAAATTACAGACCTAAGTCGAACTGCTCTAGGTCTGGACCTGAAGCTAGGATATGCATTTGTGATACCATGAAGACGCTTTGAATTTCTGGAGATGTGAAATTAATGTAGGAAAATATAACACTGTCCCTATACAGGGATTCCTTTACCCAGGAGGTTAAATTGAGAATGTACATGAAGCAAAATAGTAAATGAATAAACATTATTTCCTAGTCGATGTCCTCTCTGTTACTGATATTATGAATCAGCACTCTTTATTCACTAACGTTTTTAAAAGGGGGTGTACTGAAAATAGATTAAAATCTCAACTGAACCAGTCTTCTAATTCTATGACTGTCATCATTTGATGCCTTTGGCTTTGAGCTCCTCCTTCACTCTTCTCAGGTAGTCAGGGTCTGGGTAGCCAAACCTGGGAAACATGAAGCACAAATCATAACCTGGAATGGTTGTTCTCCCTTCTTGATGTTGGTCACAAGTCAGTGGAATATACACTGTTCATTTATATACCATTTAAAATGTCTGTCCATATGTTGCCATATGTTGATATATTCACATCCACTGGTTTAGATACTTACGCCTGTGGCCCTCCTGTAATGCTGGTCTTGTGGTGAATGTCGTTCCATGTCACACAGTCATTTGACCCAGTGGTTCTGGAGGTCCCAACTGTGAATATCAGCTTCTGGTCAAAAGCTTTCCCCAACAAACGAAGCACTTCATTGCCCTCCTTATTGTCAGGTAGATAAGCTTCTCTATTAGTCCCATGGTAATACTTTCCAGGACTAGGATGTTTCTTCTGAAGCCAGAAAGAAAATAATTTGTAAAGTTAAATATTTTTGCTGTTAACCTTACATTTTGTGAGTAATCACAGCAGAGATGGTTACAGTTAACATTTGAAATCAAGGCTTTTACCGTCTGTTTTCCACCTGGAATGTTATAGTTGATAACTATGGTGCCAAATCCACTGTATCCAGGTAGGTCTCGGTAACGATCATGTTTCACTCTCATTGTTCCATAGGGCTGGTCTCCCTCAATCTTTCCAAACACGTCCTTACACACAGGACAGCAGGGCCCTGAGGCGTCCACTGATTTCCTCAAACAATCTTTACAAAACTCATGTTTGCAAGACAACGTCTCCTTGTCTGTAAAGACATCCATACATATGGGGCAGTTCTCTTCAGCTCCTCCTGCTGCTCCTCCACCTCCAGAAGCTTCCCCCTTGGCTTCTCCAATCTTGGATCTGTAGTCTTCAGGGTTTCCAATCCTCTGCTTGTCTTCTGTCTTAAACACCGGCCCACCCAGCCTCTTTTCTAGCTCTTTAACAACAGGACTCAAATGATCTGGCAGGCCAACAAGCCTCAAGGGGCCAAATGTCTCTCCTGCCCAGACACAGTGGTGAACAGGGCTGATCTCCTCCAATGTCTTCTTCACCTCCTTCACCTGGGTAGAGTCCAGCAGCTGGCAGCTCATCACTGATGTGGCAACCCTCTGGTAGAGATGCATGAGCGCTCCGATGGCTTGGTTTTCCAGAGAAATAGGCCCCTTAGTAGGTCTAGTTTTTACTTTGATCTTACCTAGGGTCTTTTCATTCATGAAATCTACTCCAAATTTCTTTTTGATTGCTGTAATTTTCTCATCAAATACGGACACCATTAGGTCCCAATACACTTGGTCCATGGTCAGCCCATCTGACAACAGAGGATCTTTGATGTCCATCCCAATCATCTGTAGAGTTTCTGATTGTCCAGAAGCCTTTTCTGTGAACCTGTAATCTTTTCCTGATGTCCTAACTGAAGAGTTGTGTCCTGCAGCTTCCATTCCGAATGCCTTCCTGACCGCTAACAAGCTCTGCTTCGTCCCAAACACTTCACACCTACCAGCAGACACATTCAGCACCAGCCTACTCTCTTCAGTTTGAAAATTCTTTAGCGTATTCATGAATTCTCCCTCATCGATGTGTTTCAAAGATATGGAAATGTAATCAAAATCACCTACACACCTCTGAATTAAGTCAATTAAATCCATGTTGGCTTTGGGCAGTTGAGCATTTTGGAATGTTTTCTGTAAGTCCTCTTTGATGGACACCTTTACTTCAGCATCAATTTTGACACCATTTATTTTCTGTATTTGCTCAATATCCTTTTGGTAGGCCTGGGTCAGGTACCTATATTGGATCAGTGGGACTGAAAAACTCCTGTCTCTCTGTAGAGAGTCTTCTTGGGTCTTAGTTGCATTGTAAACACTGCCGGATGGCGCTGTTGTTGCTGCTGCGCCATTACCTCCACCTGCTAGCCCAGCTTCAGCCTCATGGATGACCTTGGTCAGGTTGTTATGGAGCTTTTCCACTTCCTCAAAGCTGCCAGTCATGGCCAGTAAGTCACCAGAGAGGTACTGATTAAACCTGGTCTTCAGGGCCAACTGTACTTCATTTGAGAAACCACTGATATCAATGGAAGCTTTTACTGTCATTGAGAATTTACTGATTGACGATTGTTTCTGTTGTGTAGACGTTGATGGTCGATTCCTGTGAAACTGCACAGTGGCTGTTGTGCTGCCATCTTTTGTGATAATATCGGTTTTATCCTGCTTCAGCAGGACCTCCAGAGCTTCAAACAGCATAAATAAAGGAATGAGCATTGATTAACTTAGCAGTTGCACCATGGCTTAAGCCTATATTCAAAATTAAAAATACAAAAGTACTTTAATGTTTTTCAGAATTCTTACCAGATGAGGGCGTTATCCTGACTGTTGCCCAGTTTGCATTGAGTGTAAGACTTGATATAGTCACTCTCTCATCAATTAGGTTTTTATTAAGCCAAGTCTGCAGACTTTTCTCTAGAGATTTCTCAGTAAATGGTTGTTTTCCAGTATTCTCCACATAGACATGGACTGTAGTCTCATCTGGAGGTGCAGAAGGCACCGGTTCTGCTGGTGCTCGATACAGCTCCTGAAATATTGATGGGTAATAAATGTAAGGTTGACACTAGGGATGAGCTGAATATCCGTATCCATACTGGAATGGGCATGGCCTTCCCGGAAGTGGACAGAGCTACCCGGAAGTGTTTCCTTCAAGTCTAAAATCAATAAGGTTCTCAGATATTGCTACATTCAGAACATAACTAGGTACATAACAACTTCAGCTACAGAGCAATATTTTTAATTGATGTCAGGGTGAAATTAACCACTTCCAGGTAGCTCCGCCCACTTCTGCGAAGGCCACGGATATTCAGCTTATCCATAGTTAACACAGAACCTTTTTAAATTTGAATTTGTTCAATCGTACAGAGGAGCTATAGTTCAGGTAAAATTACGGGGAACCACATGGCATAGTGGGCTAAGTCGCTCCAATGCAGGAGTCTACATCATGATAGTCAGTGGTTCGAGCCTGACAATGTGTTCTCCGGCTTTCCACAGACTTCCAAAATGAGGAATAGCGCTGCCCGGGATTTGGGATAGATAAGTCTGATTATCTGCCTTGCCATATTGCTCTCCAGCAACTCCTTGTGTCCAGATCGGCCGCCTGTGAAATTCAATCGAGGAAGTATAGTTGGTGAGTGTAATCATCCCAAATATGATCGGATTAAAGGCTTCCGTGTTGTTTGAGCAGTGAGAAAAAAAATTGTCAGACTTGGCGACATGTGGTTCGATAAAAATAAAAATAAAGTTGCAACGCTGCCAACAAGGTGGAGTAAATAAAATCACAGAAAAGGAAAAGTAAAGGTTTATCTCAACTTAAAAATCAAGTAACTATTTTATTGATGTATGTATGTATGTATGTATGTCTGGATGTAGAGGGGTGGGTGGGTGGGTGGGTGGGTCGGGGTGGGGGGTTATATTTCACATTGGCTAGAATTTGTGTAACACAGATATAATATGTTTGTATATATTTGGACCAACATGTGCTGTGGAAAATGCTACTTGTTTTAATGGAAAATCAATAAATATTGCTAAGAACAAAAAAGAAAATCAAGTAACAAAGGCAAAGACACTGGGCCAAGTCAAAGTCTTAAAAATGCTATCCACATGTGCATGCAGCATAGCGCCCTGTATTGCACTGCTGGTTTGCTTCTAACTCTAAGCAGGGTCGGGCCTGATTAGTCCCTGGATAGGAGACCAGTGCTACTGAAAGTGGTGTTGGAGGGCCTGTAGGGGGCACTCTTCCCTCTGGTCTAAAGATCATTCCTAATGCCCAAGAGCAGTGATGGGGACAGGGACATCTGCTCTGCGTAGGGTGCCGACTTTCAGATGGGACATTAAACAGGTGTCCTAACTCTCTGTGGTCACTAAAGATCCCATGGCACTATTCGTATGAGTAGGGGTGTTAACCTCGGTGTCATGGCCAAATTCCAAACCAAACCTCATTTCAATCATGGCTGCCTAATAGTCCCCCACATCTCCCTGGTCTATTCCCACTGTCCATCTATTAAGCATATTTTTAAACAATCTCTATTCTTACATTTGTGATTGCAAAAGGTTAAAATCCGGAATCTAAATTTTGTGATGTGCTCAATTATTTTCATGCATGGTGTTACCTTAACACTTTCACTTTTAAAGGGATATTTCACCCTACAGCTATCTGGAGGTGCTAGTAGCTCCCCCCAGACATTTGTGGAACAGTGAGATATGTTTCACCCATGCCTGGCTAGTGTAAGAGCAAGATTTGAAATTTCGCGGGGAATTTTCACCCGCTGACGTCACGGTGGAAATCCAATGGACCTTGGAGATAGGAAAAATGAATACAGGCGTGTATTCGGTCGCGAAAATAAGCATCCCTGTTAGACTGATCTGGCTTTCAAACCTACTCTCTTAAAGCCTCGGTTGTCCTTGATTTTTTAAGCTATAGCTTGTCTTTCTGTGACGTTTCGATCAGCCGTTTTAATGCTAAAC
>JACXGM010040264.1:0-10363 GCA_016801145.1 Umbra pygmaea
GACTTTATGGGTTCTTGAGGCTTTTTTGTTCATCATGAGAAATAAGGCAGGTACACAAAATTTCAGCATTGTAGGTCAAAAGGGGTGGATATGGTGGCATGTTCAAAATCACAAATTGAATCGTGTACTGTAGCGCCCCTGGTGGAGGAATCGGGGCGGGCCTCAGCGTGGTAGTTACGTGAAAGCTATAGTTTAAGGGAATACCCCTAATAATAATAATAATAATAATACCGACAATTACAATAGGGTTACTCCTGACGGAGTACCCCTAATAATAATAATACCGACAATTACAATAGGGTTACTCCTGACGGAGTACCCCTAATAATAATACCGACAATTACAATAGGGTTACTCCTGACGGAGTACCCCTAATAATAATAATACTGACAATTACAATAGGGTTACTCCTGACGGAGTACCCCTAATAATAATACTACCGACAATTACAATAGGGTTACTCCTGACGGAGTACCCCTAATAATACCGACAATTACAATAGGGTTACTCCTGACGGAGTACCCCTAATAATAATAATACCGACAATTACAATAGGGTTACTCCTGACGGAGTACCCCTAATAATAATAATAATAATAATACCGACAATTACAATAGGGTTACTCCTGACGGAGTACCCCTAATAATAATACCGACAATTACAATAGGGTTACTCCTGACGGAGTACCCCTAATAATAATAATACCAACAATTATAATAGGGTTACTCCGTACCGGAGTACCCCTAATAATAATACCAACAATTATAATAGGGTTACTCCGTACCGGAGTACCCCTAATAATAATAATACCGACAATTACAATAGGGTTACTCCTGACGGAGTACCCCTAATAATAATACCGACAATTACAATAGGGTTACTCCTGACGGAGTACCCCTAATAAGAATACCGACAATTACAATAGGGTTACTCCTGACGGAGTACCCCTAATAATACCAACAATAACAATAAGGTTACTCCGTACCGGTGTACCCCTAATAAGAATACCGACAATTACAATAGGGTTACTCCTGACGGAGTACCCCTAATAATAATAATAATAATACCGACAATTACAATAGGGTTATTCCTGACGGAGTACCCCTAATAATAATAATACCAACAATTATAATAGGATTACTCCGTACCGGAGTACCCCTAATAACTAGAACCCTGCATTTCCGAGAAACTGCAGTTAGTGACTAATTGCACTTGCAGTAGTCACTGTGCTTGCAGCAGTCACTTGAGCAATTTTCACAACACACTTATTTTTTCTGCCCTGTCCACATAGTGCAACCACTGTTCCCATAACTTAGAACTAGCAAACTATGCTTCCAACAGTGTCTATTGAAACATTTAGTACCTTTGCTATACTGTCATTGGTGGCAGCACTGAGCCCGTTGTACAGAAAAGAAAGTAGAAATCTGGTTCATTGTAATCCCATGTTGTTACATGAGACATGTGAAATCATATTTTAAAACTTATATACAACACTGGAAAAATGGGAGATTTGGAGCACTCAAAAAAGGAAATCAGTCCCAACTGATGCTCAAATAATTTATTAAAAGTACTGACGTTTCGACGCCTCAGCATCTTCTTCGGAGTTTGACAGAGACAGCACTGGTGCCTTGTTATATTCACAACTGAATTAATGACAGCTGTGTCAATTAGGATGGTGATGTTCCAGTAACAAGGTGCTCTATATTTTCAACGGAACACAGAAAGTGGTTGTATATACAGGAACACACAATATACAATATGAATATACAATAGAATACACAATATACAATGTGAATCAAAACATAAAAAACACAGTTAAAAATCATTACACATTTCAAAGGATATATGTATAGCTGATAGTACTTGATATTTATTAATATTAATTTTGCCATTTTGTTAGCACGACAATGCCTAGATATAGCTGTTGGGAAAATTAACCCAGAAATGAACTGAGTGAAAAATCTTCATTGACAGCCTTCGGATTCATAGGCCCTTATTTATCAAACGTGCGTAAAAACCAGTGTAAATCTGAGCGCAGAAATCATCTTACGACGAGACTCACGTGTGATTTACAAAACATTCGTATCACTCCAATTCCAGCGTACGAATGAACGGGTGTTGATAAATCAGAAGGTTGAAATCCATCGTAATTTAAATATCATGCCCACATTTATGCACGGATTAGAGGCCTCG
This sequence comes from Umbra pygmaea, assembly GCA_016801145.1. Classification (NCBI taxonomy): domain Eukaryota; kingdom Metazoa; phylum Chordata; class Actinopteri; order Esociformes; family Umbridae; genus Umbra; species Umbra pygmaea. Next base: position 2,194 of record JACXGM010040264.1, read on the forward strand.
CCCTTAGAATTTATGACATGGATAAGCGAAATCCGGCAAAGAAAAGGAATTTCTCTGAGATAAAAAGAGACGCTCAGGTCTCAGGTGCAGGCCAACTGCTTGGTATTAATTGAAAGTTTAAAATCAGGCATCGATTGTTAATAGAAAAAGTGGTGTTGACTGAGGTTAATGCTACAGTCATTGAAAACTATTCACGAGAACCTGAAGTGCATTTCAAATGAATTAATTATTTCTTTATCTTTACAGCAAATCACTGATCTTGCATTGTTGCTTCAACACTTGTGGACTTGTAACAATTGTTTTGATTGGTCTGAGATTTCTAGGCAGGCAGAGCAGAAAAAATACATTAGATCTCATGCAAAGCTTATTTGATGGTATTATAAGCCCTTTACCAAAACGTGGCCCATTTTAGCTGACTTCACCCTAGCTTTCTTACACAAGATAGCACTTACTATATTACAAGCTCAGAATAAGATCCTTTCTTCTTCGTAGAGCCCAATGGTGGCTGTTGTGGCCACTGATCTTCATTGAATGGCACCATTCTCCAGCACAATATCGTGGAGAACCCTGCATGCCATAATTATGTTGCAGGCCTGCTCTGGTGTGTATAGCAATCCCCTACCCCACCCCGCTTACCCAAGACAGAAGCACCTGCCCTTGAGCAAACTGATCACTCCACTGTGCGCACTGATAAACCTGCGCTCCTGTTTGTTTGGGGATTTGCAGTGCGCTCTGTATAGCCCTAATCCAACGCTGCAGTTTAAAAAAATACAGTCGCGTGTCCCACCCGGCCACCGGCTACCATATTCAGAACAAACATCCTGGCATCACATATGATCTGAACGTTTATTGAATTAAAGTTTTAGCGATTGATAAATGGGTAATCATTCATGGATGGTGGCTACTGACGCAGTACAATCAATTGCCCGATTCGCCTTAGTTGGAAACCCAACAATCTCATAAAAATGTCTTTTAATCATATTTTGAATATACCAGAAAGGGACTTCATAGCCGCCAAAACTGCTGGCATACTTCGACTATTGTCGGCTGCGATATATCAGACCTGTCCCTGATCTCCCGTTGAAAGATCCTAATGTAGAGAGCGCGCATTAAGGTCCTCCAGATCTGCCATCGCTTCGACTACAGGACTGCCAAAGCGCTTGTTTAAATATATATATATATATATATATATATATATATATATATTTTGTTTGATTTAAATTGTTGTTTGCCTAATTTCTGCCCTCATGTTCTAGGCCACGCCGACGTGAAAGGGAAAAAATAAACCACTTAGCAATGTGCTGTATATAATTAATTTGTAATTCTGAAATGTAATTTGCAATATGGGGTAGTTGCGATGCAGACACATTCATCAATGATCGCTGGTTCAACAATTCACTGAACCGGGTGGTTATACCATGAACACCGCTAGTCACACTATAGAATTTGCGTACACGAAGTCAGACCAGACGTGAGATTTTATCGCAGCCTACGATCACGTTCAAATTGATAAATTCCTTGCTTTGCGTATTAATTGCCGTACGCCGGTCGTACGCCTGTTTTAGGTCGTACGCACGTTTCATAAATGAGGGCCATAGTGTCTAACGTATATTCCCAAAATGCCTCCCTCTGTTTTAATTTCCGGATAATGTCACCACCCCTTACTGAAATATGGACTCGTTCAAGCCCAACGAATCTTAGAGAGCTGGGTGAACCATGTTTGGCTTCTATGCAGTGTCGTGCTATAGCGTAATTTGTATTCTTGTTGCGGATTGCAGCTTTATGTTCTGCGATACGCATTTTTAGTGCTCTTTTAGTCTGTCCAATGTAAGCCGCTCCACAGATGCATTTTAGCATATATATAACATTTGTCGTACTACAGTTAATAAAGCTATTTATCCTAAATAATTTTCCAGATCTTGGATGGCTAAAAGTTTTGGTGTTAACTGTGTTATCGCAGTGGGCACAATGTCCACATTTGTAATTTCCAATAGGGGGGCAAGGAAGCCAAGATGTTTTTTCTTTGGGAGCCTGCATACTATGCATCAAGGAGTTGGCTAAGTTGTGGGGACGTCTAAAGCAGATGCGTGGGGGTAATGCAGTGAAAATTTTAGATTCGGATCGCCCTTAAGAATGGGCCAATATTTGAGGACAATGGCTTTGATATGTCCTGCACAAGGGTTAAATTCAGTTAAAAAGCACAACCGTGAATCACTAACAACCTTTGGTGTATTTATACCCCTGAGCAAGTCTTGGTGACTGGTGCATTTGGCCCGTCTATAGGCCTTATCAATGGAAACAGCATGATACCCACGTTGTAGAAACCTGTGTCGCATATCTTGAGCTTTACTTTCGAAATCGTGGTCCTTACTACAATTGCGTTGTACTCTTAGAAATTGACCCACTGGAATATTTTGTTTGAGTTGTTTGGGATGATTACTATTCGCATGTAGGAGTGTGTTTCTACTCTGCGGTTTGCGATAAATTGTTGTTTCCAAGATATTTTGATTGTTTTTGTAAATTATTATGTCTAAAAAATGTATAGATTTGACACTTTTTTCTGTGAATTTAAGATTAGGGTCTGTTGAATTGATGTAGAGAATAAATTCGGAGAGTAGAGCATCTGTGCCATTCCAAACCAATAGGATGTCATCTATATATCGCTTCCAAAACATGATATGTTGAAGGTATTAATTGTTGTCACCATCATAAATATATGACTTCTCCCAATAGCCCATGAACAGATTTGCATAGTTAGGGGCAAATGTAGCTCCAATGGCTGTACCGCGGATCTGTTGATAGAAAGACCCTGCATAGCTAAAATATTTGGATGTAAGGGCTTTTTCGGTTAGAGACAAAATAAAGCTAGATGGAGGTTGCAGATCTAAAGAGCTAGCCTCCAAAAAAGCCTGTAGGCCGGCAGTGTGAGGAATATTAGTGTAGAGGGACTGTACATCAAGTGTCACGAGAATACTGTCAGGTTCACATGTCAAGTTGTTAAATAGTCTCAGGACATCCCTTGTGTCATCCAAATAGGCTGGTAATGTTGGCAACAATTTAGAGATAAACAGATCCACAAACTGTGAAAGTGGTTCAATAAGGCTACCATTGCCCGACACTATTGGACGTAAGGGTGGATGTTTCATATTTTTGTGTATTTTAGGTAGTCCATAAAAGACTGGACAGATAGGATATTGAGTAATAAGAAAAAGTTTATCTTGTTGGGTTAAGAGCCCATTATCATAGTTAGCCTCTATGAGCTTGTCTATGTCTTCCTTAAGCCTCTCTGTGGGGTTAGAAGTCAATTTAACATAAAACATCGCATCGGAGAGAAGAGTATAGATTGCGTCATCGTATTGTTTTATATTTAACACCACAATTAAACCTCCCTTGTCTACATTTTTTATGACAATGTTCTTGTTTTCCTTTAGTTCCTTTAGAGCAATTTTCTCATCGTGACTGAGATTGTATAATTGTTTTACTGGCAATTTAGCAAACTCTTGATCTAATAGTCTATTGTACGTGAGGATTGATGTAACGTCTGGTCCAGGATGGACCGACGTGAGACTTTGATTTAGTTTCTTCCCTGTGGTCCCTTGTGTGTTGTGTTTTGGCTCCCTCTTGTGTCTGTTTCATGTCTTGCCTTAGGTATGTCCTCGTTATGTTAGTATTTAAGGTTGTGTGTTTGCTTCTCTCCGTTGTCAGCCAATGTATCCTGTACGAGTCCTGTTCCAGTGTTTCCTGTTTCCCTTGGATTTATATACGCTTCGCCCCGTGCGGCAGTATTTTGTTTCTGTTTAAAGAAAAGTTATTGCATTATTGAAACCTTCGCTCTTGTCTCTAACTATCCGAGAGGATTCGTTACAGATTGACTGACCTATACAAATGAGACAGCAAAGGTACAACGATGGACCCGGGGAGAGCGCTTCCCTCTCGCTCGGGGGAGAATTGTTCGGAGGGGCGCCGGCTGTGTACACTCTCTCTTTCCCCATAGTGGAGGGTGAGCAGCAGACGGAGCGGGTCTGACTTGCTTCCGTGGGGGAGAGTGGCAGCTCCGACAAGGAACTTTGGGGTAGGCGGTATCTGGAAGGATGGTTGGGGACTGAATGTTTCCGACGGATGGATCGGGTGGAGCCCTTTATTTAGGAGCGCTTACACCAGTTCCTGCGGAATGGCCAACAGGAGGGGATGCGTTGTGTTCCGTTCCCAGGACGGGGAAGAACAACACCGCCTCAGCTCACTCCACCGCAGCACCAGAGTGTCTCTCCTTCCAGACTTTCAGGCCAGATTAGGGTCTAGCTTCCAGGCCACTGCCTCTAGCTCTCAGGCTTGACCCCCTAGAGCACCAGTTTCTGCCCCAGTTAGGGCACGTGTTTCTGCCCCAGTTAGGGCACGTGTTTCTGCCCCAGTTAGGGCATGTGTTTCTGCCCCAGTTAGGGCACCTGTTTCAGCCCCAGTTATGGCACCTGTTTCGGCCCCGGTTACTGCCCCAGTTACTGCCCCAGTTACTGCCCCAGTGATTGCCCCAGTTACTGCCCCAGTGATTGCCCCAGATATTGCCCTAGTGATTGCCCCTGTTATTGCCCCCAGGGCCCTAATTATCTCCCCTAGACCTCCCCTACTGTCCCACGTTAGGGATCCTATGCCCCGTCTAGGGAGGTTTCGAGCCCCAGTCCCCGTCTATAGGACCTCCTGTCCCGTGGAGGTCGACCGTCTCTCCGAGAAAATTTTCGGGGGGGGCTATGTGGGGTGGCGAGAGCCGCCTCCTGCAGACTGCCTACCGCCAGAGCCTCCGGCAGCAGTCTGCCCACCGCCAGCGTCTCCGACAGCTGTATGCCATCAGCCGCCGCTGACGTCCGGACCCCCGTCTCAGCCGCCGCTGACGTCCGGATGCCCGTCTCAGCCGCCGCTGATGTCCGGACCCCCGTCTCAGCCGCCGCTGACGTCCGGATGCCCGTCTCAGCCGCCGCTGACGTCCGGACCCCCGTCTCAGCCGCCGCTGACGTCCGGACACCCGTCTCAGCCGCCGCTGACGTCCGGACCCCCGTCTCAGCCGCCGCTGACGTCCGGACCCCCGTCTCAGCCGCCACTGACGTCTGGACCCCCGTCCGGACCCCCCGTCGCTGACGCCACCGCCGGACCTCCCAGACACCCTACTTGAGCCAGGGCTCCCAGACACCCTGCTTGAGCCAGGGCTCCCAGACACCATGCTTGAGCCAGGGCTCCCAAACACCCTGCTTGAGCCAGGGCTCCCGGACACCCTGCTTGAGCCAGAGCTCCCGGACACCCTGCTTGAGCCAGGTCTCCCGGACACCCTTCTGGAGCCAGAGCTCCCGGACACCCTGCTTGAGCCAGGTCTCCCGGACACCCTGCTGGAGCCAGGGCTCCCAGACACCCTGCCGCCCTGGCCACCTGAACTGCCTGACCCCTGGCTTCCTGACCTGCCTTTCCCCGGGCTGCCTGAACTGCCTTTCCCCGGGCTGCCTGAACTGCCTTTCCCCGGGCTGCCTGAACTGCCTGCCCCTGTCCCAGTGACATTCCCTGCCACTGTCCCAGTGACATTCTCTGCCACTGTCCCAGTGACATTCCCTGCCACTGTCCCAGTGACATTCCCTGCCACTGTCCCAGTGCCATTCCCTGCCCTTTTCCCAGTGCCATTCTCTGTCCCTCCAGACCCAGGGCCCCTCTCTGTCCCTCCAGACCCAGGGCCCCTCTCATGTTGCGATTCCGGTCCGATCTCCTCAGGTGTGGGGGTTGTAGATCTCTTCCTCCTCTTGCCCCTCATGCCCTGCCTTGTCTTCCTCTTATCTGATGTCGATCCTCTGGTTTCCCAAAAAAAGAAGTGGGACTGTTGGTGGAGAGATCTGAATCACTATGCTCAGATGTGTCTTGCTCACTCGAGGATAGATGTGCGTCTTGTCTTTTGATGGCCGGATAGCGGAACCGGGAGTTAAATCTCTGTTGTTTACCCTGCCAGTCGTAGACTGTGCCGTCTTTGTAGTCCTTGGTGTCACGTGTCAGCTTCAGAAGCTTATGCCGTTTGAGTTCATTCTGGAAAGTATTAAGGATAGTAGATAATTCTTCATTGAGTTTGGTGAATAGTTCTGTGTCCATTTTTTGTTGGAGTAACAATTCAGTTTGTTTGGCTTTATTGGAGATGATTTCTTTCTCTTCTTTGTTTTTTTCTATAGTATACAACACTGTTTACTAACGTATTTGTTCAAAAACAAAGCTGATTACCATTATAATCCAAAATAAACCAGGCTGAACAGTAGGCGAGTTGCTGTCGTATTTCAATTGTCTGTAGACTGGCTACAGTAGCTCTATGGAAAATAATTGTATGATTTTCTGTACCTGAGATTAATACATACTAACTCAAACATGCAAAAACATTTATGGGTTCAAACATTACTATGGGTTCTCTGACTTTCCCCAAACAAGCACACCTGGTGCAACTAATGCCGCCCTTGATTACTGTAACTTCTCTAGCAAAGCATCCCAAATTATCCTTATGGCCAGTGGTTCCCAAAGTGTTTTGGTACTGTATCACCAGGGGTCCCAGTAGCCATGTTTGAGAACCCCTACCCAGACAGAAGTGGTTTGCTCAAATATTTTTTCACCCATATGCAACTAAACAACTCTTTAGACAAAGTCGCATTCAGAAGGCCACAGCCAAAGCAAATATAGAAAGTACTGATTCTCTATAGCAGCGGTCACCAACCCTGGTCCTGTAGAGCTACCACCCTGTAGGTTTCACTCCACCCACACATAATGTAGCCTTATTCAGCTTATCGGTAACACTTTACAATAAGAGTACATTAATTAACATTAGTTAATGCCCTAATAAGCACTTACTAACAGTTAATAACCGTTAACTAAGGTGCTTAATTATCATTAACTAAGGATGTTGTTGTTAACTAAGGTATGAATTAATGCATCACTTTAACATCAGTAAATGTAGTAATAAGCATTAACTAACTGTTTATTACAGTTAACCAAGGTGTCTATTTTAACATTAGTTAATGTAGCAGAAAACATTAACTAATATTAATAACAGTTAACTAAGGTGTCAAATTATCATTTACTAAGTGTTAAATGTTAACTGTGGTATTCATTTTTACATTATTTTAACATGAAGTAATGCAGTAAAATGCATTAAATATCCCATGGCATGAAAATGTCAATTTATGAGGTTTTTTACCATTAATACTAGTTAATCTAGCCTGCCTATGGTCCCCCAGTGGCTAGAAATGGCGATAGGTAAAAACCAAGTAATGAGTATCTTTCTCCGATTTTGAGAAAACGAAAGCTAAGATGAGCTGTTCTGAAATTTGCCCCTCATGTCGTCATAAGGGGAAAGGTTACCTCCCCATTCTCTGCTTGGCCCACCCAGAGAATTTGGCCCGCCCATGAGAATGTAAATCTGCTACAACCACGCAAATAATGTTTTTCCTTGAGAGACATCATGGCTTGCAAACGAGTGAAGCATGGCAGTTGCTCAGTGTTTGGATGTACAAAGAAAACAAAAGTATTTTTTTAATTCCTTCATCTGAACCTCTGAAGAACCAGTGGATTCATTTCATTTTCTCTGGAAATGCGCAACACAACATCCAAATGTTTGTCTGTGCCGAACATTTAATCAACAACTGTTTCCTCAACTTCGGCCAATACAGAGCTGGCCTTACTGAACATCTGAAATAAAGTCTGGATCAGTACCGACTCTCCTTGGCTCAGCTACAAACCTCGGACAAGTAAGTTAACTAAAGCTGTATCAATTTATTGCTTTACTGTGTATGGTTACTACGTAGCTTGTTAACCTTAGAATGGGGCTGTAACTTTAGCTCTTCAGCTAACAAACAACAGCCTTACTGTCACTAATGTAAAGGTAGATAGCACCAAGTATATGTGTGAATACACACACTGGGCCTGATTTACTAACACTAGCGCAGTTTGCGCTGCGTCTGTTTATGGGAGTTCGGTAATTGCGCACACTATGCTTCCACATTTAGCGTGGTATTTATCAAACCCGATACCCATTACGCAATCAGCGCATACTCCGCCCTCCATTAGCGCGCCTCTAAAAGCGCAAACAATGGCCCCGTACGCATCTATCATGGATCTCCCTAAGGAAAAAGAAAGGGCAAGCATAAATTTAGTGAAGATGAAATTA